>VZZY01010206.1:80546-133282 GCA_013400335.1 Eurystomus gularis | reverse complement strand
ATAGTCCCCAGCTTTCTTAAGGTCCATATATTTACCTTAAAGGGTTTTTATATATCTATGTATCTGAAGATATTCCCTATGAATCAATAGGAGCAGAGGGCACCTTATAAAATAAAATAAAAGATAATCATACTTTTGCTGAACGAAGGTGAGAAGTTAACATTTCCTTTTCAGGTGAACACCAAGAAGAAGATTAATCACAGAGTGAGTACATTGTCTGATTACTCAATCATTTAAAAAAGCATTCATTACAATTGCCATCTCATTACAATAATTTATGTTATTTTCATGTTATTTAGAAATGTTTTACACTCACTCTAATTAGAGATGTGTATTCAGAAGGTTATGAATGTTCTGGTGCCATTAAAAGTCAGGTATTTAACAATTTCTGTAGTTTTGCACCGATAGGTAAAGCAGAAGGAAGATACAGACACAGATTCTGTAAGGCTACGAAGTGTGTAATTAATAGAGACAGGAATAGGAAGAAGAGGTAATAATGCAGAGTCCTCTGTGTAATCAGTAGATCTTAAGAACTGCTTTCCCAATGCACTTGCTACTAGATGCAGAAGGACTTTATGTTATAAGAACAGTTTTTGTACATATCCTAACTACGGTGGATTTGCCTGTGCTGTTGCTTATTAACACAAACAATATATTGCATTAAATACTTAAGCAACATGTGCTTAAGTTCCAAGGTAGATCTCTGAAGGGACTGAACTCTAGAGGGACCAGCTTCTGGAGGAACAGATGTTCATGGTAACTGTACATAGAACTGCTGGATATTAGTCATGTTTGATTTTATCTTTTCTGTGTTTACTACCCAAATTAAATGTACATCTGTTACGTGAAGCAAGTAATACTGCTTAAACCATGTAATATGAAATCACTCATACGCAACTTACAATGCAGCTTTTGCATGTCAAATGGGAGTTTACTGGACAACACAAGAGTCATGGAATGTAGAACTGAGATTTATGCATAATATAAGTGAATATTAAATACACGCACGAAGAAACACTGATGGGTTTACATATAGTTACAGAATTAAAGACACTTGTAAGACAACTACATGTTAATAATATTCTGCATATGCCCACTAGTATGTATTGACAATAATAGAACTAAAAAACTATCTAGCATAGCCATGTGTTGTATGTACAAAAAAAGATCTGCTTTTGTCGTTTACTATGGATAAAGTCTTAGTTTAAAAGATGTCTTACTGAAGTTTAAGGATGTCAATGGGAATCAAGGTTTCAGGATTCATCCAAGAGTGATTAACTCAGAAGCATGTGAAAAGGATAACAACAAGCTCTTTAAATATATGATTTAGTAAGTAAATAATCTTCATGTAAATACAAAGAGATCTACCCACCGAAAAACACTATGTTTAATTATATTTGCCAAGAGTGTGATTCTATTATCCCTATTTAAATTGTTACACCGAACCTATGATTATTCCCACCATGGGCAAACCTCGGAAGATTATTTTTAGAATACAGAGAAATTTCATAAATACACTGTTATCTAATTGTGGGAATGACCAAGTTTGTGATGTTAAAGTTCTGCATCTAGATATGTCATTGAACATCTCAACTATAATGTTAACAAACAGCCAGGTACAAAACTGACACTTACTAGAAGTATTTTTTAGTTGATTTTGCTAGAAGGAAATAATTCATTCGACACTACCAGAATACACCTTGCATTGACCTCTCTTACCTACTGCAGGCATGTCCATAAGATAGGCTCTTGAAAAACATATGCTGTATAGCTGATCCAAATAAATGATGTTTGGGCTACAAGAAAATACAAGGCAAGCACAGAAAGAGCATATCGAGAAATGAGAACAGACCTGGATAGAGATGAGAAGAGATACAACATTGTGAAGGACAGATCAAATTTCCAGTAGGGACATAAACGAAAAATCAGAGATAATCAGGGAATAGAGATAACCTTCATTGAGCGGAAACATCTCAGAGCAGAGATTTAGATATTCATCTTTTGGAGGCAGAAATGAGGTATGGTTTTATACATGCAGACTGATGAGTAGGATATTGAACACTCATGACATAGGTAGTACAGCTGCTCTTAATGATTCAGGGTGAGACCCAGAGCAAAGCAGCACCACAGGTAGAAGAGGTTTATTGGGTAAAACCTCAAACATTTTGCACATAGTGATACAGATTCTGTGATACCTATCAAGGCAACACCACTGACAGAATCACAAGCAACCTTTCATGATCTATACTGTCTCGCTGTACTTATTTTGGGGGATTTTTTTAATTGCCAGCCAAGAATACAGTACAAGTACATTGCCTCTGGGACTGCAAAATTACTTTCTCAGGGCTTTCTTATGTACATCATGTATATCTCCCAATTCTCACTTAATTTAGCTACCACAGTTGGAGTTATTTGGGAGTTCTGTATTACAGAGTTTTCCAAGTGTGCAAAGATACATGGTACATTTGTCTTGTCCAGTCTCCTTTGGTTTGAGTGGACTGTGAAGAGCTCATATCTTACACCAACTTGCCAAATGTTTTGTGTCAGAGTTCACTTTAGGAGAAAATCTCAGTGTCTGGTTCTGCTACAGGTTGTCATTGAATCTGTCTCACCCTTGACAGCTGCTTATATTGCAGTCAAGCATGATTCTCCAGTTTAGCATGCATGGCCTGGATGATATATCACATCCTACTATACCTGTAGCGATCAAAAAAGCTTTGCTGTTAATGGATCCCAGCACAATTCTCTTGCCTTTAATAAACTTTTTATCTGTACCGTGATACTTTTTATGTTAGCGGTTCATACAAGACAGAGTATATATAACATCTTACCATCTTATTCATGGATCCCAGGGAATGAGACCTGTTTCTAGGATCTGGATGAACTGGGTTTATAACAGCCCATGAAATTGTTTACATCAACACCTGCTGTAGAACACAGACCCTGGCAGACATTGCTCTTCATACAGTAGACTTTTTTAGCAAAATGGTTCATTTCAGATCACAACTGGGTCCAAACCATTAATAATATTAATAGTATTAATAATGGGGCAACTTGAACCCAATACCAAAACAGGAGCAAGACAATATGACAGTAAATAAGTATGTTTAATGTGGTCCTTCAAAGAAGTCTGTGACTGTGGTTCCAGTAGAAATACAGTGATTTTCTAGAAGGGTCCACATTCAGGTGGCAGTGTTTAGCTCCACTGTCCTGTGATTAGCCAGGAGCTACATGGAAAGAAAATGGCTTAACACAGATGTCTGCTCCCCTAGTTTTTTCAGAACAAACTGATGAGACAGAGAAGTGGGTAGTAGTAATTCAACATGAAGAAATTGCTTGAAGTGTAGTTTGCTGAAGTAGAAAAGGCAGTAGGAAGGGATTGAGAGCTGCTATAAAATAAGTTAACAGAAACTGGAAGGTGTTACAGTCACCCACACAAGTGCAGCTCCTTGCTGCACAGACAATGTGGCTGCTAACAACCAAGGTGTGCAGGTATCATGTACACACAACAGTGATCTTCGGCCTCCAACTGTACTTAGTGTGGGGCTTCCTTAGCATTTTCAGTGTGCCAAGCCTCTCAGCACCAATCATAGAAGTCACAAGCAGATCGCACCAGGATTATCTATGTCTGCTCCTGGTTGACTTTCTGTTCCTCTGGGCTTTTTAAAACTAGATTCATCCACTATTTCAGCAGCATCCTTACTTCTTTTTTTTTTTTTTTTAATTATACTTCCCTGAGTATTAACATCATAATCAGATGCTGCTGTCACTCTGATCTTTTAATCAAGGCCAATTTAATCATTTATTAGTTTGTTAGCATATGGTCATATAAAGATGTCAATCCCCACTATTTCATCCTCCATAAAGCTGGCTGTTCTACAAGTATATCTGGCTGATATTTCAATTCAGAGACAGCAACATTTTACTTAAAGCAAAACAAAAAAGCCATCTCAGGCACGGGTCTGCAAACTGGGAGACACCTGAATGTATCAAGCAAACTCATTCCAAGCCTGGCTGGTGAAAGCTATTGCAGGATGTCCACACAATAAAAAACTCCTGATATTGTTTTAAGATAGTGTTACAGATCATCTTACAGGGCCAAAAGCTTGGACATGCTCACCTTCACATCCTTGTTTCATCTTCCCTTCCATATAGATGCAGACATTAAAGAACAGGAGATTTTTAGAAATCTGAGCTGTGTAAATTAGTTGTCATAATACTGTGAGCCTCTCATGTTTCTGTAGTACTAGGTGAAGGGAGTTCTACTCTAAAGTTGGGACATCACAGGAATTTAAGATAAAATTAATGTCTGAACAGCTCCTCAATAAACAGAGCCTCTAAACAACTTGTTGTGTCAACTGAGGACATATAGCTGGTGTATATATATGTGTGTGTACATTGGTTTTGATATATATATATGCAGGTGTATATACATATGGATGGATGGAGAGATAAATAGCATCTGAGGATATATTTTCTACCCTTATTTTCTCTTCATCAGCCCAAACCACTATCAAGCTTTACACTTTCTGTTTCTAAGACAGACAGCAATCAAATATTTTTTCAATATTTCTTGACTCTTATTCTTCCGAGTTACAGTTTAAAGAAGACAGTGTATGAGCCTTTCCATGTCTCTAACAGAGACACGTCAGGGAAGCAGCAAGCTAATCTGCCAATGTAGCCCTTTTTCTAGTTATTAGTGCAGAAGAACTGGCCAACCATTTCCGTTCTATTCCACTCTGTTGGGGGTTGGACTAGATGACCTTTGAAGGTCCTTTCCAATCCACTGCATTCTATGATCCTGTTGTGCCTTATTCCTCTTGATGGACAGTCATCCAGTTCTCTTTTAAGAAGGTGCATGGATAAATTATTCTTTTGATTTTATTTAGAAAGAGTCTATTGCTTTTCTTCAAGAATATCTCACATAACTCCTCCTCAAAAAAACCACAAACAACCCAGCCTGTCAGCAATCCTTCCCTCTGTCTCTTCCTGTCTTATTCTGTGCCACTTATCTGATCTGCTGATCAGATCCATCTAGGACACATATGTTCAACAAGTGGAGCTGAATCAACTGTGGGGATGGTTTAACCCTTGTACAGGTCCTAAGAACTTATCTGGCAGGAAATTACTGGTATTACTGTTGGGGCAGGTGGACTGTGTGTAGCATTACAGACTTGTTGTCTTCTTTCTGTCCATAATTTTGTGCCTCAGTTTTATCACAAATGAGTTTATTGCTCACCTTCTAACTGTTTGAGATTCTACATTGACCCTATGGGTTGTTTTGTAAGTTAAGTGGTGATGAAGAGAGAAGGTTTTTCCTTTGTGCTGTTATTCTAAATTTTAGTAGAAGGTGTGTATTTTTCTGTTTGGAATAAGATTAACCATCAGAATATAAGGATCTTACTGTTCCTGCTTGAAGCTTACCTTGGTTAGGAATAATTTGATAAAACTCAAATTCTGTTCAGGATGTCCTCAGATTATTTCCATTTTCCCTCCAAACAGTTCTCAGTTACTGGAAAACAGGCTTGTAGGCAAAGATTCTTAATGAAGCCAACCCTGCAGGACTGCTAGCTTTTGCGAGTGGGAGATTCAGAAGTCAAAAAGAAAAGACAAATGGAAATTACTTCCTGTGTCTTTTCATATAGTCAGAAGCAAAATTAATAGTAGTTTCCACTGATACCCAAACAGAAGCAGTTATGCCAGTTATAATACCGTTACAACTAATTCCTGAACAGGGTGTGTACTATCTTGCATTGTTCCTTTTACAGAGGTTTGCCAAGACACTCTCTTTTGAAGGAGCTTCATGAAATCTGCTGGGGCAAAATGCCTTATTTGGTAGGTGTAAAATAAATATCAGGAAAAGAAGTTAAATTTTAGCTTGATATTTTCAACATGATAATTTTAGCTTGAGAAAACCTCAGAGGTATGCACAAGCAAGCTAAGGTCCTCTGATAACTTTATCTTTAGATAAGGTTAGAAATCTCTTTCCAGCCTTTGATCCACTATACTAATGAAAGAAGGGTAGCTACAGGCACAACAGTGAACCTACTGAAGCAGAGCATGAGATCCCATCACTTGCGTTGTCCTTCCCTGCTGCCTGTATTTTATAATGAGCTTTACTAAGCTGGTATTTTTAACATCTTAAATACAAGTATTGAGAGTATATGACAGCAACCTGCTTTAAAAGTTCTCCTTTTTCTCTCATCAGATCATTCATCCTCAAAGAAAAGGTCCAGTTTCATATATTCAAATCCCACCAGTCAAAAAAAGACTGTATCTTAAACTGTGTACCTATTAGTTTAAAATTTTTCTTATGATTTTTGAGCACTGGTATAACAATGATCAAAAAGGCTGTGAAATCTCTGGATACAATAAGAAAGACTTCTTACTCATCTTTGTGCCAGAATTACTTATAGAAGAAGTAGCATTGAGCACTCTTTAGAATAATTCTGTTCAAACTTCTTTTCAGATTAGCTTTCAGTGTCTCTTATCCTCAGTTATACCTCCAGAAGTCCAACCTTTGCTTCTTTCCCTTGAGTGGGGAATGGTGGTGGGGAACAATCACACAAAGAACAACCAACTGAAATGCCAAGTGCTTTGTTCTCTTTTTATCTTCCACTGAACAGAACAAAACATAGCCATATGTAAAACCTATATAAATAATAAGGCAGCCTGAGGCTAGATTTTTACTTTCTCTTTTTTTACTGATTTATCTTACTTTACAATGAGCATGCACACTTTAAGGCATACCTCAGGAAAGAGAGAATAATTTTTCCCCCATTATTTCTTTGATCCAGACTGCACTATCTTCGCTTCTCAGTTTCACTCTTCAGCAAGTTAAAAAAGTCTAAATTTCTGAGGAAAGCAGATTAGTTGCAAAGATATCTGCTCTCCATAGTACTGTTGTGTCTTTGTTATTAGAGATGAAAAATCACAGGTAAATAATAAAGAAAAGTCAAAATCCTGGACTCTTGACAATAATAATTCTTAACCCCTTCCTCTCATCTGTTTGTGTGTTTTCTTTTGAAATAAGATTTTGCATTGTCCAAATAATTAAATATTGCTAAAAAAATTATAAAAGAAGATTGATATATAATTGATGAATTGGTTAGTTATGGTAAAATATAGTCATGTAGTCATTTTTTTTTAAAAAAGGCCATTACCTGGCAGAACAGAACATTTAAGATAAGTTTAAAAAATGTATCTTGGGAAAAGAAAAAAGAAGCAACGATACTCACCCAATCTGCTTTTTATACTTATTATCTGTGTAGTACAATCTATCCACTCATGCATGTTTGCCCTTGTTGCCCAAGTTATCTTTTATTTTAACAAAATATGAGTTTGAATGTAGCGTTTTATCTCAAAGAAAAAACTTCTGGAAGAATGAGCCAAATAAAAGGAAGAAAATTCAATTATTCATTCACGTTCACATTTATTGAAGATAGGCTCACATCTGCTACAAGCAAAAAAAGAAAATTCCCACAAAGAAAAGGTGCACTTTGCTTAAATATCTGAATTCCTTCCAACTAGCTGCAACAGCCATGTCCACTTTCATAACACTACAATAGACATAAGTATATATGGGTTTGATGGGTAGAAATGAAATAATTATGCAATTTACTATGAAAGCACACTCCTAAAACTCATCTCCCGAGGATTCATCACAGGTCATTGTTCAGTTTGTTCACAGAACAAAGACAAAAAGTCAATGGAAATGTGCCAGGCTACATATATGAGGGCCCAACTGCATTTTTTTTGCTAAAGGATCTCAAGAAATTAACAATCACAGCAGTTCATACAGTTTCTAAGATAATTTTAAGCACACATAGATTGGAAATCTGTTTGTCTATTTGTGGTTTTTTGGCCTTTGGTTTAACCCTAACTTAGAAGAGGTAATAAAAAAAAAAGAAAAAGGGCAGCATGACACATACTGATATCTTCTATATGCAAATATCCTTGTTGATTCAAAAAATACGTATGTTTTTCATCTTTCTGTGACTTTATTTTTCTTCTCCCTAGCATTTTGTTGCAGACCCATGACTATGTTGAAGTAAGGAACATTATGGAAGATACAACTCATTAAACAGCTGCACGTTGTGAAGCAAACAAATATTAAAGAAACTTATCATAAAATGCATTGTTTATTTTGACACACAGAATGGTAAAAGTAGCTTTTGCTGGGGTTTATTTGTGTTGTGTTGTTTTTTTTTTTTAAAGTTCTATCCCTATTCCTTTGCTGATATGTTCTGAATTGTTATATAGGTTTCCTTTAAGTACAAATGAATAGAAATTTTCTGATGAAGCTTTTTGTACTGGAAAGAAACATTCAGAAAGAAAAATTTTTTTGAAGATGTTGTTAGCTTCTTTAGGAAAATCTCTTTTGGTATCATTTTCCAGGGTCTAAGATGGCATCTGGGGAAGAGCGTCACAGGGTGAGGGTCTGACAGACTACTTCCGGGATTTGTTATTTAAGCTAAAACCATACGGCAGATCATTTACTAGTTTTAGATGTACTGTAGGGTCATTCTGGACTGTCTGGGAAACTATTGCTGTTAAAAGACCAGTGATGTTTTCCTTCTAACTATCACTATATAGTACTCATAATTTTCTTATGTTAATTTGCTTTATGATGCTTCTTGGCTTTCAGCTACTTGAATTTGATGTGGAACTTGTTCAAACCTCATGATTAATAAATGCAGCAGTTTTATATTAATCAAAAAATGGCAAGATATTAAACTTTCTGGGTAGCATGAAGTGTTATTTATGTGCTTCTGAAGTACTATTTGGTGTTTCTAAAATTATGATGCTGGGTAAGCTCAGTTTGTTCATCTGCTTACCTCAGATGCATTGCTTTGATGAATAATTAACCATACATGCATTTGTCAGGAATAGTCACTATTTTTCATTCTCTCTGTTGTGAAGAAATTTTCTGTTAAATGGTATTTTCCATTTCCTTCAATGCCATTTTTGCATTCCCCAAAATAATTGCAAGTACCTAAATTCTATGTTAAATAGCTTTCTACAAAGCTCTGTGTTGGAACACATTTGTTGAGAAAAATAGCCAAAAAAAGGGAAGACATGGTTGGACCATCATGCAACACATGGAGGAAGCCAAGGGGGCATCAGACTAAGCAGGTAGTGGGCCAAAACAAAAGGCATGTATAATCTGACACTACTAAATACAGCTGAACATTTCTTCACCCCGTCATCCAACAGCTACACAAAGGAGTAGCGTACGGCAGCAGCCCAAGCCATATGGGTGTCTGCAGGAACTCCAGCAAAGATCACAGCAAAGGCAGGGAGTGCGCTGCTGGCAGTGTGTGAGCATGCCTGCCAAGAGCTGATGGGCTTACGCATTACAAGAGCAGACACTGAGAAAGTATCCCTGTCTCATCACCTTCCCATTAGTACCTTCTGACACTACAAAGTCAGAAAGTTCGTGGTTCAAATTCCTGAAAAGAGCACAGTATTAAAGTCAGTGATAAGGCCACCTGTACTGATCTTTCACAGGAATGCGTAAAAGACCCAGGAGTGAGCATTTACAGGAGGTCCAAAAAATGTTAGCCTGTGCACACCGACAGTAGGAAATCTCCCTAAAACTGTAGCCTGTCTATTACTAAATCTCTTGAGACAATAACATGGTGACTTTTGCAAATGCTATTTTTCCTTTTTATATTAGCTGTGAAGCTGATTCAAGAAGCCTTTGTGATAAGGGCTCAAGAGAAGCACACCCAGAGATTGAGTGACTCTGGGTGACGTACCACCTCCACTGAATCAGAGTCCCTTTCACCTGCCAGTCTTACCTTTGGAGCACAGGAAAGAAGGAACTGAAAGTTTAGGAAGCTGTGTAGTGTCTCAGTGGGGATAAAATGCGGTCTGAATTACAGCTAGGCTTATCTATCCATGCTCTGGGCCAACAGCTCAATCAGACAGTGCTGAAGAAGCTGTCATTTAGGAAAGACATATCTGTTTGAGATAACAGTATCATATAAGACTCAGGTATCTTGTATGTGTAGTTCATTTCTGACATATTGTCTTCTGGCTTCCAAAGGTACTATTATTCTGTACCTTATCCTGTATGTAGGTTTTACATATAGAAATAATTTGTCTAAGCTTCACACAAAAACAAAATTAAAGATACAGTGAAATGAATTTTAATACTAATTACTTAACGAAATTATGCAGCATAAGTGAGCTCATGACTTGTCAAGAAACTCCTGCCCAATACTGTTGATGATAAAACTACAAATGTAATTTTTGTCTATTATTGTATGCTGAGCTCAGCTTTGAAAGGGAAAAAAGACAATATTGAAAAATATTTCCTCAGGTTTCCAACAAAATTGTAACAGAAAGTTTATGTATAAAATATAGCATACATTTATTGTCTTTATACATACCAGTATTATTTACCTAAACCTTAACACTCCCTTTGAAACACAGAAGAGAGGACTAGCTCTCTCTCACTAATCCCTGGGATGTATGCATGACACAGAGAGACTAAGATCCATATGCTTCCTGCCTTTTCCTGCCAGATTGATTTTTTCAAGTCAGTAGCATCCTGCAACTGATAGCATCAAAAACTTGATGTCTCATATTCATGCACGGCCTTTACCCAAAGGCGAAATACTTTGTACTCCAGAACTGATAATATTTTTCCTGAGTATAGGGACTCTGTTTCCAGAATGTTTGTGGATCTTTGTAAATGTAGTTAACTAAGGTGAAATGTGGCCTATTCTTTGGGCTGCTCAATGTAGTGATAGGAAAGCACCATTTTAGGGGGCTACAGTCCCAGATGCATGCAGGTGACTGCAGAAGACAGCAGCTCTTGTGGCTCAGGTCTTCCCTAGGACTGCTGTCCTCTCCTAGTTCTTGACCCAGCACAAAGCTGCATTAAAACATCTGGTACAATGGACTGGACATAGCTTGTGGGGAATTTTCTGCTGTTGACATCGAAAGATAATATGATTTTAGCAACCTGTATCTACTTAGAGTTTTGACATCCTCTAAAGGATCTTGATAATTCCCTGAAATGTCCTTTCTGACAAAGAATAAACTATTCAAAACAGTCTACAATAACGATGTTTACACAGCGGATCAAAAGGATACATTTTTCTGCATCAAGAAAGAACATGTCATTAGACAATGACTTTTCAGGATGACAGTTTTGTAAGATTTCACACTCATTGCCATGGGACGGTAGTTTTGCCATCTGGAATTGAAAATATTTGCACCTTTTTGTTGAGCCTGCACAAGTAATTTTATCAAAGGTCTGGATTATAATTGTATAGAGCCCAGGCCAGTAATGCTTACCCCATGGACTTGTTCTGCATATAAACGTAATTCTGCCTCACTATTAAATTAAGAATGGCATTTTTTGTTTTACAGAGGATAGATCTTCCATGACATGAGCAATAAGAAAATTTTCAAATATTTCAGGAACAAAGGCTCATCTTGATGTTACTCTTTCCTATATTACAAAATGATTGATGTAAGTTTAAATATTAGTTCACCATACAATATTTGCAGGCAGTGTTTTATCCGTATTATCCTTTCTGTACAGACCAGGTATAGAAAAAACAGCTAGAGGGCTAGTTGGAAAGTTATTATAAACCTACATTGTGCTCACACATTAAAGCAGTTTATGAGTCCTATTTTTGGCTAAGTAGAGCCCAATGCAAATTCACACAAAGCAGCAGGAAGATCAATTAGTTGCTAACAAGCCACCACATATTATATTAAAATGGTACTGATCTTGGAATACATTCAAATTCAGTTTTCTGTGATGTGACTTTCAGAAGACAACAGTAAGTGCTTGCAGTGGTAACTTCTAGTTACTGCTGTGTTTTTTCTAGATGGCCAAGATTTTAGACACTAGCTGTAAGTAATGCGCTTTGTTATATGTGTGAGAGCTTGGAGTTTCCTGAAGCTCATAAGAAACTGCACAAACAGCCTTGTCTGCCTCATTTCCACCTTTGGTAAGAGTACCTTTTCTAGAGACATTGGGTGGTTATATCCAGAAATTCTGTGCCATATGGTGCCATTTACCTCTATCATATGACCAAAATTTCTGACAAGTCTTCTGACTGCATAGTAAGAGGTCTTCAGGAAGGAGGGAAGTGTGGATTAAAATGCCAGAAGGAGGCCATTTCAGTCATGAAAGTACAGAAAAGTAGAAAGCATCCATCTTTACTGTCCATGAGGACACTCTTCTCTTATTACAACACATATAATGTGATAAAACCAATATTTTTTCTGGTATCTTGTGGCCCTAGACACATAATATTGGGTCCATTCACTTATTTCCTTGTTGATAATAAGTGTCATCATCCAATCCTGTGGAGGTTTGAATCAGTTCCACAGTTTTGTTTGAACTGGCCTAGGCAGTAGTGATTGTTCAGCATCCAAGAAAGGAATCTGATTTGTGACCAATAGTAATGTTGACAATGCACCCTTGGGAGCAGCTATTCTTGGCAACTATTGAGAGCAAAATGCAGGCATCTCCACAGTTCTTAAAAACCTCCTGAATTCAGACAGCATTCATGTCACTTAGATGTTGGTTGCTCTTCCTGCAGATGTCCTCAGGGCACTGGGCTCCTGCAGGGAAAACTCCCGACATCTCTCATCTGCCTGACATCATTAGTGACAAGATAGATATGGTAACCAGAGGCTGCAGAGAGTCCAGGTGTGGTCATGCATCAGATAAATATGCCTTCAAGGACACTGTAGGCACTATCTGTACCCAGTGTTTCCCTTTCCAAAATATTAGAGTGGGCTGCATATAGTCCCAAGGGCCAGATGGACAGGCAGCATGTTTCGCCTCCAGCCTGCCTTGTGATACTGCCATCAATGTCGTGTAACTCTTAGCAAGGACCCTGTAAGTACCATCGCACACAGAGTCAATTCCAGATTTAGCAACAAAGCCCCTGTGTGCTGAGTACTGTACAGAGAAAATGTTTCCCAACCTAAATGACTTGGAGCCAGGAGAAAGACAAAACTAGCATAAGAGTCAACGAGAAGATGAAGAGAGGTAAACAAGGACAGAATTCCTGTCACTCTTTCTGAATATATATTTTTAAAAGACAATATTGGATGAATTGTGTGTATTTATGAGTTGAGAGGCTTAAGCTAGTGTGGCTAAAGACAAGAAGTGCTGTGCTACTGTTTAAACTCATCAGACAGCGTTATCTAGAGACAAAAAAAAAAAGCTCACAACCCTAAATTACTTGCTTAAATGAACCTTTAAAAAAGATAGTGATGAACAAGAAACCCTGCAGGATTTAGGAAGCTTATCAGCTTCTATGCAGGCTTGCTTGTTTCTGCTCTGTGTCTCAAGCATCATTCTAAGGCTTGGAAATCGATTTTCTCCTGTTGTACTGGTTTAATCATAGACCGTCAAAGCTGGTAGGTTCAAAATACATTCCAGCCTTGAAAATGCATCTTCTTTTTTCTTCCTCAAAACCAACTTTGGTAAGTTTAAATCAAGAACCCTGAAACAACTGTATCAAGCTTTAAAACAGTTATGAAATGCTAGCTTCTTGGGCATGGGAAGGCAATCATTCAACAAATGCAGGAGATGGTTTCATTGCAAGTGACCTCAAACATTATGTTGTTTGTTTTGTTTTGTTTTTAAATTGGTACTGCCACTATATGGAGAAAAATCATGCCCTGTGGGCACATCAGAAACTGGAAACCTTGCCAGTTTAATTCTCTGTTGTTTCACTAAACTGCAAGGAAGTCCAGGCATGAATATTCATTTATCTCAAAACCATACATTCTGGACAGAGTACATTTGACCCTCATGCAAATCCTCCAAGAGTTTCAGGGCCTGAATCTTTGGGACTAGATTGTAGTTGAGATGATAAGCCTATACAAGCAGAAAAAGAAAACTAAAATATCTTGTATGGTCTTCTGCAAATATCTTACTGTATTGTGGAAGGTGCATGTTGCATAGCCACTCATTTTTAAGCAAAGTATGTAGGAAAAGGAAGGTGAGAAATGGATGGTGTCAACCTTCTGTGTCCCCAGAGTGCTGGACGGCAGAGATGAACTGAGGAATGGATCATAATTAATGACAGTAAAAGTCATGAACCTGACATGATAAGGAAGCAATGTGAAATTGAATTTTACAAGTATGAAACTACTTCTAAGATGGTACAGTTTTCACACCACATTTGCTGGAGGTTGTGCCGAAGGACATACCAAACCTTTAATGCTATGTAACAGCTTTCCCAGAGCTAAGCAGAGGTTGCTTTCATCCAGAATAGTGATATAAAATGTGAGGAAATAAATCATGAGAGGAGAAACAGAATCCTAATCAACAATATATTGTGATTCAGGAATGATAGCTAACATTCATTATGATTTATTTTGTCCATTAACTGAAAGGGGTTTTTTTTCGCTACTGTCTCTTATCTTACATCTTTTTATTTTTGAGAGACATTTTGTATATTTTCACTCTACTTTCCTGAGAGGAATGAAACATTTATTGTTTTGGTATATATTCAGTTAAATTTAATTGGGTAGATATTCACGTTTGCACATGCTACCACTGCCACTGTTGGAAGTCCTAGTTTCTGTGCTTCATTTTAAGGAACAGTGTCCTCTGCCCTGATTTTGTCACACACTGTATTGTGCAGATTGCCGCAGCACACAAGGGCACCCCTGCTAAGCAGGAGCACCCAGCCTGCAGGACTCTGAGGAGCAGCCTCTTGGAAATGCAGAGTTCAAACAGCAGAATTCAGGTAGATTTCAAATTGGTTTAGTCTAGAGAAGAGGAGACTGAGAGGAGACCTTATCATCCTCTACAACTACCTAAAAGGAGGTTGTAGCGAGGCTGGTGTTGGTCTCTTCTCTCAAATTAGTAATGATAGGATAAGGGGAAATGGCCTCAAGTTGTGTCAGGGGAGATTTAGATTAGATATTAGAAAGAAATTCTTCACTGGGAGGGTAGTGAGGCTCTGGAATAGACTGCCCAGGGAGGCGGTGGAGTCACCATCCCTGGAGGTGTTTAAAGAACGAATAGATGCAGCACTTGAGGATATGGTGTAGTGATGAGAGAGGTGCTAGGACAAAGGTTGGACTTGATGACCCTGGAGGTCCTTTCCAGCCATAATGATTCTGTGATTCAACAAGTAGGGGCAAAGTGTTTCAAGTCAGAAATGGTTCAACATAACAGTGTGATTGCAACTAGAAAAAAAAATTAGAATAATTATTTTTAAATGTCAAAGATTTGCTGTTCCATAAAAAGATGAATTATGAATCAAATATGGGAAAGCACTACTATTTCTGATGTTGTGAGATGTGGAAACTACAGGTTTTGAGAGCCTTTGAAGGAAGTAACCATTGTATTACACTTCTTCCCATAGCAAACTTTCATCAGAAATTTCTCATTAAAATATCCCCATTGACAATAGTGACTTCTATGGAGAACACGGGAGTTTCTCTAGTACGATTCTCCCTAATCTGTTTTCTCTAAATATTTTATACTAATCTTAACTGTAATGTTGCACAGTAGAGGAACGTAGAGATGCTGTTGCAAAAATTACTTGCAGGTTTTAATCCCTCCTGATGTTGAGGGGAATATCTATTCCCTACAGCAACTAGGAATAACAATGTCTTATAAGATGTTTATGTCAATGTTAAAGTCAGACATTGTTAATACATTATTATCGAGAAGTTTAATTCAGATTAACCAGAGGAAAAGAGAGTTAAACCTCCCCACTATTTTAATTTTTTTTTTTTTCTAGGTTATATTTCAATATTCCTGACTGCTAGATGAAGGTGTGGGGTTTGTTTGTTTTGGTTTTTTTTCAATATGATCTAGGTGAGGCAAAGGATCAAGAAAGGTTAATCAAAGGCACAGAAGAACTGAAGAGTTTGAATTTCCTACCACAAACTAGATTAGTCCTTGCTAAGCCCTGTATGCGCTTAGTGTGTTTAAAGGACAGGTTTTCCTCCGCTTCTTTGGGCTGGGGGCTCCAGGATGGGACCAGAGTGGCATCAGCTAGACATGGGTGGGAAACGACACTGACTGCTGAGCGTTGGACTCAAGGAGAGGGTAGCTGGCAGGCTGACTTTCAAGCATTCCTACCAATACTTTCCTACCTGCGCCTACCAATAACTTTCAGACACAAAAGACAGTCAGTATTTTCATTATCTTTTGTTTCATTATTTTGTTTTGTTTCATTGTATTTGTATTATTGTCAAGCCTATTTCCTTCCTAATATTGACAAAGTGTTTTGTCTTGGGTTTGGCTCGGGTAGGGGAAGCAGTGGGCGAGCACCTGCATGGTGTTTAGTTGCCAGCTGAGGTTAAACCACGACCAGCGTGACAAGAGTTTTGTAGTTTTTTAAAGTGTCCTTTTCCCAAATCATAATTTAAATTAATATTGAAACTATTTGGAATGCATTTCCTGCTCTAATGGCAAGGTAGAGGCTCTTTCAACCATCTTTCTGTAATTTCACTTTATTCTGAACACTGAAATTAGTTTCCCACTTACCAGTTCTAATTATTAATCCTCTGATATACAAAACCAATGCTTTTCCAGAAGATACATCTGGTAGGAAATCCTAGCATCCTTGCAGTCAGTGGCCTGGTCACCTCCCTGTGAATCTGGAGTGTTTTTGCTGCTGAAACTGGCAACAATTACTGTCAGCCCCTTGTGCTACATTAACCCATATAATGTGACAGACTGCAAAGGCAGTAGCATTTTGGGTTTTAGTGAAAAATCAATGGCAGAACTCCCTTTGCCTCCAGTGTGACTGAATATTACACACATAGAGCAGTATTGGGCATAAATCTTACCTGGCAATAGCAAAACAGATTGGGGAATTTCTTACCCTACTGAGGAAACTTAGGGTTCCTGAAAAAAAGAAAGGAATTCAAAACTAATGAAAAAATAATTTATTGTTCTTCCATTGATCTTATATGTGCAAAATATGCTTTATGCTTATTTATAAAAATTCCTCTACAGCAATATTTTCTTCCCTTTTATAGTGTGGTAGGTATATTGCATTGGTTTTAATTGCTTCATCCTCATAGATAAGCAGACAGTTTCTAAAATGAGTGTTTTCTTCTCAACATGTGGCAGATGCAGTATTAGGGATTTTGCAGCAAACTCAAACAAGGGCATGATTATATAGAAAGTCTGAAAATAATTGTGTCCACATCATAAATATTTTAAATACAATTCAAATTAGTTCAAAAATCTTTCTTTAAATAATAATTCTACAATGAAGGACACACCATAATACTATGCTTAATCAGTTCAGATTATTGGGAGAAGCAATGTTACAAACCACAGGCATCAAACAAAATCATATGAAAATTGAATTTAGTCGCTAACAAAAGAAAATAAATAATATTTTTAAATAATCAGGAAAGAAACCTGTGACAAATGTAAATCCAAGTTCATAGATGAATAATTCTTTCAAAGTTATTCAAATATTTTCCTTTTAAAATTGACTTTTACATAAATATTGAAATTTTTGGTGTTTAAACTATGCTTTTATGCTATTTCTTGATACATAAAATGTTTTGATTACAGAGAAACAATCACTTGACATTTAGCTTTGTATCTGTTGCCAAGAAGTATGCAAAGTGTCTATTTATTATCAACCTACTCTTATTAAAGTATTTATTATTCCATTTAAGAATAGTAATTATAATAACTTCGAGTGCCATTGCAAAGTGAAATGAGAATTCATATTCTTAGATTTGAATTCTAGGTCTCTGTGATTTGTTTTCATTATGGTTTGCTGTTTTTTTCACTGCATTTCGCCTTTGTAGTGTGTGGGATGACATGTATTGGTGGAGGTAAAGAACTGAGTATTGTAAAATCTTTGTTAAAAGAATTACTGATGGTAAACACTGTAGAGTTTTAGGACAGTTATGGTTTGGGAGAGGGTGAGGAATTTGTTCATTTGCTTGTTTTGTGGGGGTTTTTTTAATGGTCATGCTCGAAACAAGTTTTATCCTAAATATTTAATTTCAGGATAAATTGTAGGTAGAAACTAAGATGTAAAAAAACTATCCCCTTTGTGGTTCTTTATGCAAGTATTGCTAACTCACTGTGCTTATATAAATTGATCTTACATAAGTGACATTTTTTTTACTTTTCATAGTAATCAGTCTTAACTCCTTCACAGCTTTTGGTGTTCTCCCCACCAATTTTGTTCATTTCTAGCCAAAGAATTGATTTCACTTTACTATAATTTACAGGTAAATCACTGTTTTTACATGCAAAGATGCAATCTACATTTCTTCAGTAATTGCTTTTCAAGTCATAGTGGTAGTTTTCTTGCACATTTCAGTCCTCTGCGCATGCTTATGCACCAACTGAAAAATTGTGGAAAACAGAGGCTGGAAATATTTGGAAAAACCTTTTACTGAAGCAGGGTTCCTAAATCATGAATAGAAGCCAGTCCATCTTATGCCTCAATTTACAACAGGAACTCAAGTTCATTGTGTATTCTTTTCACTCGTTTTAAAAACATAGTATTTACAACTGCAGTTTATATTAAAAGAGACTACCTTTTCAAAATGTGATATGCATTTTTCTCTGGCAAAAAAAAAAAAAGCTGTTTATTCCTACAGACTGCTTTAGCATAGTACCCAGATATTTAAACTAAAAGTGATCCAAATAGTAAATATAACTGATGGGTCACTAAACTGTAATCTGAAAAATTAATGGACACTTTTAGATCATTTGTGGTTTAAAAAGACCGTGTAGGTAGAAGTCTAGTTTGGACAGGCGATTCTCTACTGCGTATGCATGCTGGCTCTCAGAAAGCATATGGGCAATTTCTCTTCACTGCTCAGTTCATTGGTTAAATTCAAAGTAAGCAGTGAAAATGTTCATTTTTTCCTGTGAACCAATGTGCAAATCACTGAACTGAAAAAAATGCTGAGTGAGCAGTGCAGAAAAGATGGAATTTGTCTTAAATCAGAGGGCTAAGACTAAGGGCTTAAGATATACACAGTATATCTCAAAAGTATATGGGAAATTTATGTTATATCATCCCTTTGCAGTTCTAGTCCTGGGTGAGCTACATCACTTTCCCAAGCAGAATTTAAGAGCACTGGAAGGTTTGGTCATCATTTCCTGGAGATGCAGGGAAGTGATGGATCAGCACAGTTTTATCACTACTGACTACTGTGACAGTAGGGGTAAGAAGAAAAGCAGGGGAAGGGATGGGGGTGTGATCTGCCCCTCTCTAGCGATGCTGCTAGCGATTGCATCTGCGGTGGAGATAAAAAAGGTCCAAACCATGGCCACAAAATCTTGAGGCTGCAAAAACTTTCGTTACATGAACTTTTCCAGGGAGGCCCTTGGAGGGCAAAAGCACCTGGGGAGATCATTCCACTAATAAAGTTACTATGAAACTTCGTAATGCATTAAAAGAAAATAAAGATGCCGGGTTGCCTAGCATGGAGCACAGAAAGAATTCAGCATTTTTACCCTTTTGTTTCAGCAGTAATCTTAGTGCAGAAACATGATAAAATTCTCTGTACTTCATGGCTAGGCAAAAGGCATTTGTAATAGCACTAACATACCTTATTTTAGTGAGCTGTCTGGTAAAATGTCTGTAGGGTTACTTCAATGCAAAGTTTGTAGTCTATAACATACCTTCTTCTAGCACCAAGATGAGTCCAGTGTCGCCTGAGGAGCCTTTTCCTATAGGAAAGGTGAGGGGAGGTTCCTCACTGTCTTTCTTTGCTGAGTCAATAGATCATGCATCTCCTTTGGGATCCTCTTTCCTTTAAAATATAGTTCTTCAGGAGATAAGCTCTGTGTGTGTGTCTTCTTAAAAGCATAGGCACAGTCTTTGTTCTTTCTAATTCCAGTCTTTAGAAAGAAAGATTGATAACAGAACAACCAAAAGTACTTATAAAAAGCTGATCCAACCCTTCCCTGCATCTCCAGGAGACGTTGACTGTTGTGGTTTAACCCTACCCAGTTGCTCGCTCACTCTCTCCCTGGTGGGATAGGGAGACAATCAAAAGGGTAAAAGTGAGAGAACTTGTGGACTGAGATAAAGAGAATTTAATAGGCAAAGCAATAGCTGCACGTGCACCAAAGAAAACCAAGGATTTAATTCACCGCTTCTCATTGGCAGGCTGGCGTTCAGCCATTTCCAGGACAGCAGGGCTCCATCACGTGTAATGGTTACTTGGGAAGACAAATGACATCACTCTGAACATCCTCCCCTTCCTTCTTCTTCCTCTAGCTTTGTATGCTGAGCATGATGTCATATGGTATGGAATATCCCCTTGGTCAGGTGGGGTCAGCTGTTCTAGGTGTGCCCCCTCTCAACTTCTTGTTCGCCTCCAGCCTACTTCTTGGTGAGGTGGTGTGAGGAGCAGGAAAGGGCTTGATTCCGTGTAAGCACTGCTCAGCAGTGACTAAAACACCCCTGTGTTATCAATACTGTTTCCAGCAAAAATTCAAAACACAGCCCCATACCAGCTATGGTGAAGAAAAGTAACTCTATCGCAGCCAAAATCAAAACATTCTCCTATTACTAGGACCTCAGAAAAAATGAAGAAAGAGTAAAAACAGCTTGAGTGTGTTTCCTGCACTAATCATTTTTATTTGCATTACTATTTGAGACGACAGTGCAGATAAATTCAAAGGAAATATAGGGCTGAAGCTGACATTAGTCTTCGCTTTACTTGTTTTTACCTTTTACCTTTTACCTCTATAGCATGTGGCCAGTGCTATAGATTACAGCTATCTAAGAATCTTCTGTAACAATTTAAAACATTGATTCATTAAATTATTTTGATGATTCACTTAATCTTTGTCAAAACCAAACGAGGGCAAGAATGTATGCCTGCAGGCTGCAGCACTGCCTGACAGTTTCTGCCTGTGTATCTCAGTGCTGCTTTGGTGGAGCAAGGTGGAGGGCTGGCCAGTCTTCACTCCTTTGCCATGTGCTGCATTGTGGCACATGGATGTGCGAGCTCACTTGATGTGTTTTTGCTTCACTCTAGTGTGGAGAGGTGCCCGGAAGAGTCATCAGGCCAGTGGCATTGACAGGACTCTGTGTAGCAGTCAGAGCAGGGATCTGAACCCTGTCCTCTCCCAACCGCCACCGCTGACAGAGTGCAGCTTTATTTCTAATTATCTATTTTAACAAAATAAATATAATTAAGTTATTAAATACTTTATAGTAGAATTACACTAGATGTAATACTGCAAAATATATTTTATATTCTTGTAGAACTACTATGCAATAGGAAAACATTTTTTATTCCATTTATGTTTCTAAAGTAAGCTCAAACACAATTCTTACTTATGTTGTCCCACAAATTACCAAGCCCATAATTTACAATGTTCCAGCTACCTATATGATTACTGTGTCAAGTATACTGCAAAATTTCAAAAAGTCACAGAAGTATCATTAATCACAAAGTGCTAGCCTGAATGTTAGCTCAACTTCTGTTACCAAATCCTGTAAACCTGATTAATTGATAAAGGAATGCAGCATCATTTTAAAAACAAAGGCATCATTGGCTTAAAATATCAATCATATAAAGAAATTTTAGTTTGAAATATTGTAGTCAGCTCCCACACTGTTGAGAATATGTTTTTTTTTATTAAAGTAATTTTAACAGTGGATACATGTCCCTGAAAAGGAATATGCTTTTGTTATCACACTTTCCTGAAACATAATCTTCACAGGAATCACCCAGCAATTCTAGCCTCCCCATGGCAGTGGAACAATTTCAATTCAATTGTCACCAAAGCGTTCCAAGGTCTGAAAAAGCAGTATAATACTTTTGTTAATATGCCTTGTAAATCCTTTGTGTAACTTTATTTTCAGTAATACACAGAAATGTAATTTTACATTTTTTAAACCCTTGCCCATATATGTTTTTTCCAGAAAGATCTTGTTCAACACCTGTTATCAAATGCAAAGTTAACCTCTCATAAAAACAGAAACTTGTAAAACTAAAGGGGAAAAAACCCAACACCCAGCCCCACAACAAACCAGTCTGTAAACCCAACATCTAAACTTATCAGATTTACAGTGTATTTTTACAAGAAATATTTCTGGGGAGGAAATGCTTTAGTGAAGGTTTAAGGTGCGGACACGTGCGGTGCCAGCAGCTGCAGAGCAGGGCGTGGCAGGACCAACTCAGGTTCTCATCACCCAGAGGCATGTCTAGGGGATGTCACTGTTCCTGGTTGTCCCTGATCCCTCTACAGTGTCTAAGCAAATAGCCACAAATGGCCAATGGGCAAAGCCTTTCCCCTGAGCTGTGTTTGCACGTATGCTGGAGGCAGCATTAACTTGCAAGAAGCATTTCTGCCCTCGTGACACCGTGTTTCTGTCACTGTGCTGTTGCCGCCTTTGTGCTGGTACAAGGACTTCTGAAGCCAAAGGGTGAAATCTAGGTGTTAAAGCAAGCTTCAATGAAAAAGAAAGATAGTTAATTTCTAAGTTTATTTCAGAAATTAACATGTAAACTGATTCACCATCCAAAAGCTTCTGACCCATGCTAAAGTATATCATTGCTGATTTTGTTTGATCTTTCTGAATACTGACCTGATCATTCTTTAATTATTATTCTCAGCTTCTCAAGTTCTTATATATCATTCAACTTTATCTCTATTAAAACACTCTAAGAACACAAAGCATAAGTTAGTGACCCTTTACTTTGTGATGAAGAGTAAATTAACAAGCAACTGAGTATGTGTTGTGGTTTCATTCTATGCTGGCCACTGACACCTTGATAAGAGACCAAATTTGGAAAGGAGGATTTTCTAATATCCTTGAGCTTTTTTTCTGATGTACAAAATGTAACACCTTTTCCAGTGTAAAAATCCAGGGTTTCTGCTGTCAGAGTCTGTGAAAGGCTCACTGCAAGTCAGCATAATGGCCATGAATGGGAAAATGAGAAAACAACAGTGAGAAAAATCTGCAGTTATTCAAACAGTCAGGGTTTAAACGGTTGCAGTGATATAAAATAAAGAAGCATTATGTAGTATAGGACAAAATAAAGGGCTGATTTTACAGTATAAAATATTTAAAACCAAAGTAAATTTAATATGTTTCAGAAACATCCAGGTCACTCAGAGTAGCCACCATCAGGACCCTGAAAGATGACTTCTACCTGTTCTTCTCGTAATGTTTATAAACACCTCTTTGTCTTAAACCTGCAATCCAACATGGTTCTCATTTCCTTTCATTGTGTTAGCATTGACTTCCATTAGTACTAATTATCCTTTTTAGTGCCTAATTTCTGGTAGCTAATACTCGCTGTAATGGCAGTTGCATAAATTAACTCCCTTCTGAACTAGGAGAGAAGATTGGAAGATTTTGGGGGCAAGAATTATCCCTTCTTTTTCTATCTAAACAGGCCCCAAGTGTAACTAGCCTTTCTTATCTTGGTCAAAGGCTCACAAGCATTGCCGTAATAGAAACACAAAGGCCCGCATGCCATTGCCAATGCAGGGTTTAATGTAGCTAACATGGTGCAGAGGGAATTCTAAGTGCCAAGCTGGGACCATGAGAGACGCTACGTTGCAACTTGGCCCCCGTAATAATTACAACAACAAATTTTATGTGCAGCCCTCCTCAGCATTGTTGACCAAAACCTTACAAGAAGCATTATATTTTGTTGATTTTACTGCTGTGAGATTTAATATAGGAATAATTTAATTCATATTCCTGCTGTGACTTATGTTTGACAATTGTAACTCATTCTCTCAACATTACAAAGTAAATGCTTACATGTAAAATAGGTAAATGTGTTATATTTTACATTTAGCCTCAGAGCAAAGTAAGCATATCAAAGTAACAGTTCCCTGTGCCTTCATTGCTAGAAAACACATAATCTAAAATAACATTTTGTATTTTATTTTGATGAATATTTATGCTCAGATTCTTAAAAGTAAGCAGTGATAGTAATAATTCCTGAGGATGCATGGCAACAAGGAGGGTTAGTGGAATGCCGTATCAGAGCTTTATCTCAATCACCATGCACAGAAAGCATTTATTTCTGTTGATCTGTCTAATAGTTATGGGAATAACAGCCACATATCTCCTATCCTTTAATCTCCAGCCACTTAACACAGAATATAATAAAAATGTGTTTGTGTGCATATGTGCATGTAAATAAATACTGACAATGCGGCCACCATTTTACACTCTGGCAGTGCTGCACTAAAGAGAGAAGACTTTCATAACTGCGCTTCTCAGTAAGTGCAAATGTAGAAAAGAAATGCTGCAGGGGAGTGAGGAGCGACAGTGAATTGAGGCACAGTTTGTACATTTAAGCCTCCAGTCTAGGAATCCAGGTATCACAGTTACATCTGCAGCCATATATCCCTCTCATTAGCAGTGAATAAACTGGGCCACATGTCACAGAGGATTAAGTAAAGGCCATAGCACAAAAGAGCAACTGGAAAACAAAAGAAAACCACTTGGTCCACATTTGCTCAAACAGAAAACATTTTACAGAGAGCTGTGCTTAACTTCAGCCCTTGAAAAATGTTTGTAAGGTCTGGCAAGTAGGGTGAAATTCAGTTTGCCCTAAATTTATGTCTCTGATATGTAGGTACCAACAAGAGCATTAAGGTGCCCAAGCTCCCATTTGGGTTGTTCCGCATGATTGATGGAGGTGGGAGATGCTCAGCAGGGTAAAGGGGAAGCTAAAACACTCGTACAGAGGCTGCACCACTGCAGTCATTGGCTAGGATGGGATTTAGGTCTCTCCCCCAACTTCTGGATACCTCTCAAGTGGAGGGTATCCCTGGGTCTTGCATCAAACCCTCTCAGGGGGACAGGATCACCAAAGCTACAGTGGGTGCATACCTGTACCTCTGGCACCCTCCTCACCTCACCTTGGCCACCAGCCTGCAGAAGCCAGGGCTTCCTGGCAAAGTGCTGACAGACTGGCACCAGTTAACAGCTGGAATAATCCAAATATACACACCAGGGGGGGTCAAAAGTTTCCAGTCAAGTGACATCTTTTAGGAGGTAAGCTTATACCTCTATTTTTATGCATGATTTTTCCCCATATAAATATTACATAAAGGAACCTATTTTAAAAGGATGTTCAAATGGAAAAGCTAAGTGCACAAATACTGGAAAAATGCTAATTTATAAATTCCTACCATTAACTGACTTCTCTTTTGCACACACATGTGATGATTCAGTCCTTACTAGGCCATATAATTTTGATTTGGATGACTGCTTGCATCATTTGCTAGATAAGTAGCTATTCAGTATCTCTTTTTCTCCTTCTCATTTGACCTATGTTCTCATGGCCCATTTACTGTGAATATATTTTTTTAAATACCCTTTTTTTTTCACATGGCGTTGTTCACCTTTCTGGAGAATGCCCTGACTGAGTGTAAGCCTGGCTGTGTGGAAAATGCCCACCTGTCTGATACTGGGCCCCTGGGAAACAAAGTAATGGAAAACCTCATAATTCAAGACAAAAGACAACTCTGTGTTTCCATTATTTGGCCACCTTAGAATGAATGAATATTGGATTTCCTCCTCTGGTACCTGACAATTTCTCCTATTTTATCCCATACTAGCTACTATTAAACACAAAAATAGTGTTTCCAGTAGCCTTAGTTCAAACTTCTTCTTTCTCACTATTGATCTTGATTTGCTAAGTTATGAGAGGTATTTTTGGGTGCTTAAAGGTGTTACTTTGATACCTGTAATTTCTTTTCCCCAAAATAAAATGCTACTAAAATTCTGCTGGGATGCCCTGGAATATTCTATTGTGACAGTATGTCCAATTCAGCACGGATAATTTTCATCATAAAATTATCTGAAAACCTTATTTTACCCATAACAAGTGTCCCATATGGGTGACAATATGCTGATGGGATTGTTAAAATTGTTATGATCATTGTTAGACACAATGACTGTAGAAAGTCTAAGACTTTAAGCCATAGGGGATGTTAGAAATGACAACTAATTTTAACTGTGTGCATGATTACCAGCTCTGTCTGGAGGATGGTACACCTAGGAGGATGTCTATTTTTGTCGAGAAATGAAAATTTAAAAATAACTGTCTATTAAGAAACAATAAAACCCTCATGAATATAATTTGCATATAAATATTTTGAGTATGTTTTTTGCCTGCCTGCACCGTATTACTAAATCTTTATGCATTGCTAAATCTTTGCTAAAAACCACTAAGATATCATTCCTCTCTGTGTTTGCAATCTGCAGCGTATAGGGATGAGTGAAGTCCTCATTAGCAATGTTTTACCATATAACTATAGATCAATGTGGGAGTAAGAAGGAAGACAAAGTCCTCCACACAAACTGCAAAACACAGTAATAATTGCTTCTTTTTTTCCATGACACTTGCCCTACTGCTTAGCTTCTAAAAACTATGTAAAATTTGTACCTCAGAAATGTATTTCCTTACAATATATGTATTTCCCTATGCACATTTCTTGAGGCTGGAATGTTTCTAATAATTTTTGGATGACTAGTACTGGAACAAAAAGTAGAGGGGCTGGATTTATTGGAAAGGACTGAGTAATAGCTCTGAAGGATCACAAATTAGACTGACTGCAGGAAAATTATTTTCAACAACACCCAGTGATTGCACTGAAATGATTCTTCATGAGGCTAAATTTAAAACATATTTTTTAAGACTCAGGAAATAACTACAGAAGGGTAAGAATGAGTGCAGGAAAATTATTTTCAGCAATGGGCAAGACTGCACTGGAAAACAGTTCATTGTAACGCTAAATTTTTAAAAAGAACTTCTTTTTACATTTAATCTGAGATAGAGGGACTACTGAATGTCTTCCGCAAAAAACAAATATTTGGGTCATGAAACTGTTGGGTGTCTCTGTCATTGCTCTAAGAAGGATTACAACTTTCCTTGAGCCCAAATTTCCATGTATAATCTATTTAGCATTCAATGATACTTCATTTTCATCACAGACTAATCAAAGCAGAATGGTGTAGTAGCTTGGTTTGCTTTATTCTACTCCATGATTCCTGACCCTAAACTTCATCCAGTTTAGCACAGCTGTCTTTCGTAAATTGTGTTGATGTCCTTGCTTTGCTACTTCTTTCAGCACTGATTTATAGCTACATAGTAAAACATTGCTGTGATGGGTTGACCTTGAGTGGATGCTAAGTGCCCACCAAAGCCTCTCTATCACTCCCTCAGCTGGACAGGGTTGAGAAAATACAACAAAAGACTCATGGGTCAAGATAGGGACAAGGAGAGATCCCTCCCTCAGGGACAAAATAGACTCAGCTTGGGGAAATCAGTTTAATTTATTACCACTCAAATTAGAGTAGGATAATGAGAAATAAAACGAAATCTTAAAACACTTTTCCTCCATCCCTTCCATCTTCCCAGGCCTAACTTCACTGCAAATTTTCTCTACCTCCTCCCTGAAAGCGGCACAAGGGGAATGGAGAACTGGGGTTGAAGTCAATTAATCACGTGTTGTTTCTGCTGCTCCTTCCTCCTCAGGGGAAGGAGCCCTCACACTCTTCCTCTGCTCCAGTGTGGGGTCACTCTGATGAGAGACAGTTCTCCATGAACTTCTCCAGCATGAGTCCTTCCCACAGGCTTTGGTTCTTCACAAACTACTCCAATGTGGGTCCCTTCCATGGGGTGTAGGCCGTCAGGAACACGCTGCTTAAGTGTGGATCCCCAACAGTGTCACAAGTCTTGACAGCAAACCTGCTCCAGCATGGACTCTTCTCTCCATGGGGTCAGAGGTCTTGCCAGGAGCTTTCTCCATCATGGGCTTCCCCATCTTGGTCTTCATCATGGGCTACAGAGGAACCTCTGCTCTGGTGCCTGGAGCACCTCCCACCCCTCCTTCTTCACTGGCCTTGGTGTCTGCAGAGTTGTTTCTCTCACATATTCTCACTCCTGTCGTTGGCTGCAACTGCTGTTTGTGTTGTATAGGGCTTTTTCCCCCTTCTCCAATATGTTATCATAGAAGCACTACCACTGTTGCTGATGGGCTTGCCCTTGGCAAGTGGCAGGTCTGACTTGGAGCTGCCTGGTATTGGCACTATCAGACATAGGGGAAGCTTCTAGCAGATTCTCACAGAAGTCAACCCTGTAGCCTCCCCGCTACCAAACAATAAAAAAATACCCAATACGCATTGCTAATCAACACTTCACCCCCACAACGTGTAGATTGCAAACAGACCAAACTCTGTGCTTTTCAACAAAAAATTAATAATAAATAGGGTAGCAAGTCTTCAGAGAAAAAAAAAGAGCAGAAGTTCTGTAAACTACTGTAAATATTAATAGAAGTAAAATAATTACTTAGGAATTCCACAAACAATAGTCTATGGCACTTTACTTTTTTTTTTTAAGTTTCCTTTTCTTTCTACTTTCTTCTAAAGTTATCACTCAGTTCTCAATGCATAATAATAAAACACCACCACTTTGAAAAACTTGTTCACATATATTCTGTTTTTATTTTTCACAGTAAATTGTGTTCTATTTCATCTTACACAGAAAATAACAGGAAGGTCCTATTAACATGAAAACTACCTCACAATAAAAACACAGAGGTCTTTTTATTTTGGAAAAATGAAAAAAACTTTAATTTCTGATTTTATCTGATTAGAATATTTTTCAGTAAAGGGTTGTAATTTTTTATGTCCCACCTATCAGTTTTAACACATACATAAGTTAAAAATGAATGTAAGTATTCATTTATAGAATTAAAGTGCTGCAAAATCATTTCAATGCATATAGGAATGAGGCCCAAGACTGTAAAAATAGCTACAACCTCCAAGGGATTCTATCAGGACCCATTTTATGAGTAAATTTGCACTAATTTACCACGGAAAGAGAGTATGAGTATTAGCTTTTGGTCAGTTCTGACAATGTGTATCTTCCAATTTGGCTATTTTATTCTAAAGATTTATCACATACAACCAGAAAATTAATTTAATTCCTTCCAAGATAGATATTTGTTTGAACAGGTAGAACCCTATATATCACTTTTTTTTTATCCACATAGAGATTTTTTTAGATATTGCATCAGTTTTCTTATTTGGTTCATTAAAAAAAATGAAAAAAACACAATTATCTGTCCAATTCCACAGAAAATCTTCTACAAAAAAATTGTATAAGTGGTACAGGCACTGGATTCTTCACAGTATGAAAGGAAGCAATGTATGGTGCTCATTTTAGCTTTCAAGCCTGCCTACAAGTCAGTAGGCAGACAAGTATCTCAGAATCTATGATTGAGATCTGTTGTTACTGCTCTCTCTTCAAAAAAATTACAGAATATAAAAATAAATTTCCTGTAGAAGTACTGATGATATTTTCTGGGAGAATCTCAAAGAAAGCCTTTTGCTTTTTCTACAAGTAATGTCTTCAATACCTTAAAAGCCACCACTAAAACCCCTCAAAACAAGCCTGTGAGTGAAAAAAAGTGGAAAGACTACTTACAACCTTTCAAAAGCTCCATTTTCTATGCTGTGATCTTTTATTGCCTAAAAAGGAAGGCAGGCAAATGGAAATAATCAGTGATTTGCCAAATGCCTGCACGCTTTTTAGACAATCTGTCTTGGCTCCTTAGCCACTGAGTTTCAGATGTGTATCGTGGCAGAACTCCTGCTTTACTTCAGCCAGCAAACACAGCAACGCGGTATATCAAAATATTGATCCTTACCCAATCACTCTTAGGGGCAACAGTCTTAGGACTATCTTCTGGTACGGACCAGGAAAAACTGCTTATCAGTACAGATACCAGACACTGTATGAGAGGATATAGATGCATTTATTTGAATACTAAACTCATTTCTCCATTTCAAGCAAATGAATCTTAGGAAACATGGCACATATGTAAGTGCTAAAAAGGCAGAAAATAATTAGCACCATCAGGAGCAGCCGGGAATATGTACTGGGTAGAAGCCTTATGGGAGAAAGTCAGAATTTGTCTTCTCATGAAGAGCCTTAGAGCTGAGATGATGAAGTCTGGACCAACAAACGTCCCTAGGCATTACAGGCTGGAAATTGGCTTATGTGCTTTACATTCAAATGCAGATGCAAAGTTCAAAGAGCTTTATTCCATGACACATGTAAAAGCAGAGACTGTTTCAGAAACAGACTAAAGGCTTTGCTCTTATCTCTTTCTGACTGAAAGTAAAGTTAGTAATAAAGGATTGTGAAGGGAGAAGCCTCAGTTATTTCGGTTGTAATCACATTACTCTTCAGGTCTTTGTTTTCTTTCTTGATTTAAATGTAATTGAAAACCCTTCTCAACAACATTTGTGAAAAGAGATCAGTCCTGAAAGCAGAATCTAGTGTTTGGGAGAGCAAAGATAGTTGCTTACTCTAAAGGAATAAGTGTATTTGTTCCTCTCACTGAGAGTATGGTAAAAAGAAAGATGTACTTTTGTTTAGAGGTTCTAATATTCACTAGGGAGTAACTAGACCTCTATCCTAGAGCTTTCACAATCTTCCTCATATGCCATGAAACTACAGAACTATGTAGAGCAGTACACAAGGACAGAGTCACATTGAAGGGATAATGTGTTAGACAAATTTACAAGCAATGATTACACAAATACATGTATTTATATATCTTATATATATAATCAATATAAAATCAATCAATAATGATTGACATCATTAGAGAACTGCATTTCTTTAGTATGCTAAGAGTATGTATCTGAAGTCATGTAGTATGCAGGCTCAGTAACTTCATCTTTTTTTGAGAAACACTGACTGCATTAAACATGCAGAAAAATTGCACTGAAAATCACATCATAATTATCTTTGAGAATTGTAAAACCAGATCAGATTTCTAAACAAACAAACAAGCCATATCAAAACCATAAGAAATAAAAGGAAATAAAATGTAGGCACAGGCAGTTACCTCTTGAACTACTTTAATCAGCTATGAATACATCCTCTCTGAGCAGATCGCTAAGCTGCATTGTCCTCCCTCAGGTTCTGTTCAAGCAGTCTAGTTTCTTAGAATGTGAATACCACAGCAAGGAGCATTTTGTAATCATTGCTTACTATTGAAAATACTTTTGAAAAGCTTTATAGTTGTTTCACATGTTCATTATGATTACATCATTCTGCTTTCAAGGTTCTTCCTCCATTCCTTCCTGTAAGTAATGAGCAAAACTAAACAAACAAATTGACTTGGCCCTCACTACTGAGCCTGTTATCTAGCCGTGTTTATCTGAACTGTTGAAATAAATCAATAACTTGTATATAAAAAAATAAGTGTATATTAATGTAAACTTACAAGTTACATAATTTGAGACAAATTTATAAATCCATACATCCAAAGAAAATAAACTGTGTGTTTGTCCAGATCTGTCAGGGTATACATGGGTATTCACATACTCATTCTTACTATATATTCCTCTAAGAAATCAGCACGTTTGTGGACAAAGAGATTATATCCAGTTAGGAGGCACAGAAACTTCCCTCATATTTCCAGGCACTAGAGAAACAACGTCCTTTCTTTTCCAGTGCATCAGTTCCTATGGAGTATTGAAGAACAGAGTGACCTAGTTACTCTTCTCTTCTCTACAGCCCAACTAAGTCAGTCAATTCCTTCCTCCCTCTTTCCAGATAAATGACCATGCTCCACATTCTGCTGGGATGGTTCATGGAGGTGCAGGACATGGCAGAATTCTGCCTTACTGGGAATTTTGTTGTAGGGACCAAAAAGATTTCTGAGATGACTCATCACCTAAACTCTGTTATTTCCACGCCTGTTCCTTGGCAACTGGGTATTATATAGAAAGTCTAGTCCTTCCTACATTGTATGGCGATGCAAACAGTATGACATAATATCCTGATCTCTATACAAGTTCAGTCTATGTGTGTTTTCACTCTTAAGATGCATAAAAATTGTATTATAATAAAAATGTGACGCTATTGTACTCTTCCAAGTGTCATTTGAAAGAGTCCTTCAGTGTGTTACATCATTCTGTTGAAGTTACATCTAAATATTCCACTTAATGGTAACAGTTAGCAGTAAACAGAAGCTACAGAATTCTTTTAAACATCCAAAATTGCAGTGGAATAAGTTAATAAAGACTAAATGGAGTTTTGTTGCTAGCTTGAGGTAGAAGAAGAATTTCAATATCTTATATTGATACTCTACCTTTGCAGAGTATCTTTCCAGTTTCCCAGGGAACCTTATGTAAAGTTGGTATTAATAAAAAACATCAGAGTTGCAGCTGATAATGAATTTTCCAAAGGAGCAATGATAAAGGGTACTGGAAAACAAAAATCATAAATCTGCATTTCCAAGTTAAATATTTTTACATACTTTAAAGTTATTTCTTCTCCACATTATTTTAATTGTTAGCTATTTTGAAAAGCTAAGAAATAAGCCAGAAGGCATCATATATAAAGGTATGTTTCTCATTTTAGTTTAGATAGTTGAGGTATGTAATTTATATTGTTGGCATAGGTCACTAGAAATGTACTGAAAGTCCAGAACACACAAATTATTGGATCCTTCAAACATCAGGCAGCATCTCTCACCCAATGAGTTCAGCAGGGGAAGTACTTACAGTGTAGCATGTGCTCCTTTGTCAATTTGCATTTCTTTGCAGTTTTCCAGGACACTGATATGAATGAAAGGGTGCATCAGCATGTACTGACAAGGAATACTTCAGGGTAGTCAATCTATTTTTTCTGCCGTATGCCAAGAAGTTGAAAAGGGAGAAAACCTAAAGTGTTGAGGCCAGTCTTTTGAAAAACAGCTGAACCAACAGATTTTACACCTTCTGAAGGAAGCTTGGATTAATTATAAGCACTGAAAATCTAGGATGACTGCATACTCCATGGTATGAAACTGCATTTCAGAGATAAGAAATGATAGTTAGAGAGTATATTTATCAATGTAGAATACACTCATCTGTTGGTTGCTCAGCAGGATTAACAACTGTTTTATACATTGCTATTCCCAACAGTGTTACAGAAAAATGCCTGTTATCTTCTGCAGCAGTAAGAAAGAATTTTTCTGTCTTAAATCCTCTGGGAGGGGAAATGCAAACATAATCACACTATCAGAATTTACCTGTGACATGAAATTTTTGTGTTTCTATACACCCTAGTCAGGAAAGGTAATACAGACTGCCTGAATCAAATTTCCGCTTTGGGCAGCTTTTTCCTGGAACCAAACTATCATGATGAATGTAAAGAGAGTCTAAGGATTGGTATTCTGTTTGGAGCAAAATAGTATTCTGGACAATTTTGGTTTACTCTTAATTTTTATATAAGGTTGAAATAATGTTTATTAGGCTTCCGAGTGTATGAGAATATTATATGAGATAAGAGAATCAAACAATACTGCTTGTTTTTTGTTTAAAGCCCTGTCAGTTGCTTTTTCCCACTCATTGTTATAATCTTTGCTTCATTTTATTGAAATTATTATTAGTTACAAAGACGACAGAAGGATTAGGTACAGGCAGAAGAAATCTTTCAAATATCCAGTGTTTGGATGACTCTTTTGCTGCTGCAGTTTAAGTATTCTAAACTGTATCACAGGCCTCAGTTATAATGATCTCAATTCTCTTTCAAAGAACACTCTTTTATCTAATCTTTAATCTCAATTTCTTTTTTTGATAAGGAGGTTGTTCCACAGTATTGTGCAGTTGGTGCAAAAAGGTCTTACTGACGTTCGTAAGAATTGAATCAAGTTTGGAAACCCCTATTTATGATTTATTTTCCCTTGGCCTTTAATGTTTGTCACTGTTTCATCTTCCTTTTTCCAGATAATCAATGATTCTAAAATTTATTAGTGTTAGAAGCTCCAAAGAAAGTGTACAAGACACAAACCATTGTTGTAGTACTTCAAAGCTAATTTACTACTGACACATAAATTGGGGTTGTTGTACCCTCAGAATCTAAAAATAACCTCCTAAAATAATATGTATATCCTAATTCTTAGAAAAGACCTAAACTTTCTCATTAATTATTTTCCAAAAGTCCTGGAGGAAGACCTGAAGGGGCAAGAATATTTATCGCAGTCTTTTCATCTGTCCTTATGCAGGAATTGCAACACTTTAACAATATATGTTTTAATTAAAATTTATGCTTTTGAACATGTTGTTGGGTCCAGGAGACATGCAGGGAGGGATTTTTTTAATATTGTTTTCAAAAAAATAAGGCTTGTCATAAAAATGATTGATGTTGCTTACTCAAAACACCCCATGAGAACAAAAATCCATTCATCTTCCCTGTGTGTGCCTTCATTTTTTGCAATAGAATAAATGAAGAGGTAAGGCTTGTGTCTCATACATGGAAGTCTCCATTCACTATGCAAGAAATTCTGTCCCCCAGTTGATAGGGTGCTTTATTTTCAACTGCTGATGCCTGTGGAAGATTGTTTATCAAATGGTGGCACTCATATTGTCTTTTCCTAAAGATGAGAATAAGGGCTTTTTTAGCATGGTAATTTAACATTACTACTCCTTTTGTTCTAAAAAAAAAAAAAAAAGTACAAAAGATAACAGTGCTGGCACTAAAATGCTGCAGAAATATATGCCCTGAAGTAAGCAAGTGTTTAAAAACAGCTATTCCTGTCTGAGCTGTTTAAAACCTGATCTAGCTAGACAAACCCTGATCTAGTGAGGCAGATTCGTGTTGCAATTTACAGAGCTCTGAGCTGATGTTTCATTTAAAACTGGGATTTTGATAATAATGGTATTGTAAGCTTTACTTTTTTTTAATTAAATAAACGGAGATCCCCAGCAGACGTAAATCTGTGTGAATTCTCAGGACAAAAAAGAAATGTACACTAAAGATCTGGCCTTAGATAGTTCAGTCCATACAGAGACCAAAGAAAACATTGTCTTAGCTATAACTTTTGCTGTAGGAGATTTCCTACCAGTAACAGAAAATTTGCATAGAAAGACTTACTAAAAATTTTCTAGTTACTGGGATGGTACTTGAAAAATTCAGAATGGATTTTTTTAATTAAAGATATTTTGCAATACTTTTCTCCTCTTCTAGGGGAGGGGCAACATTTTTTTACACAAGTCTTACGTAAAGAATGTAATTGAAATTACTTTTTCAGCCAGATTTAAAAGCAGTCTTCTTTGAGGATGTAGAATGGGAAGCAAGGGGATTATAGAGAGAGGAGAACTAGTATTAACAGGATTTACTCATCCTGGAATGTCTGTTTTATATTTGTGCTTTTGTTAAAAAACTGCAAGATCTTATAAGATTTAACAATATTGCTGGCTAATAGGACAGCCTCTGTTTCTCCATTCCTGACTGCAAGATGATCTGATGAGAAGGACTTCCAGCCATTGCCTTTCTATGATGAAGTTATCTTCATAAAACTTACACCTTTGTGAAAATAATTTAAACGAACAACTACACCACCAGGTTACTCACTGTGATTTTTGCACTGTTTATGTGAAGTTATCAGTTTATATTATATAATATCAGTTATATATATAATTATCAGTTACTATCCAAAAGAAAGGAAGATCATTTTCTACTATATTTGATTCATGACTAAAAAAATTGAAATGAAAAATACAATCAAAATATTAAAATAGAATACAAAATTCCATGGAAGGAGACACCTGATGTGTAAGGAGGCCCATTGGGGTAGAGACCACCTTTGTTGAGAAAGTCATCGATTTAATCAGTTGTATCTAACAAATCTGAGAGATGGTACCAGGTGTAATTAAACACCAGAGAAGGGAAAAATACTAATTCTGCTTGGAGGAACAGTTCTGGCTGCTGAATAAAGTAGAACTAAACATGTGACCTGGGATTAGCCAGGCAGAGCACTGGCAACCAGTTCATTAAATCGGGATTGTGCCTGGACCCAAAGTTTCCTTCAGAAGGTTGTCACAAAGTAACTAATTTCTAGATATTCCTTAAACATTTTCTTTTACTTTCAAAGGGTTACTTTTCCAGGATCTTAACATATTATGGCAAATATTAAGATTTACTGAAGTTTTGTATCTTAACACTTTTAAAGTGTACATGCATATGCCTGCTGAGAAGTATTACAGCTGCCCTGTTTACCCAATGAATTTAGCAACTACCAAACCGCTCATTTTTGGCACACTAGCTAATTAATCTACCATCAGACCCACTCATTTTCTGATCTAATATTTGCCATTTTTTCTTCCTTCTAGCTCAGTAGTTAGGTTTCCCTTTTTTCTTCATTTATACAACAGATGAATAAAAAATTTTGAATATGTGAATCTATTCAACTCTCATATTTCCCTTTTTTTGGATTTGTCTTACTTTAAACTTTTTAATAGAAAACAAAAAAAGTTACTCTGTGACTACTGAACTTTCTAATCAGGTGTAACAAAAATTTGAGCTTATTAAAAGCATATTAGTCTGTGGTGGGTTGACCCTGGCTGCCAGCCAAGCCCCCAACTAGCCACTCACTCACTCCACCTCTCCTTGTGGAATGGGAGAGAATAGGAAGGCAAAAGCAAGGAAACTTGGTCACGATAGAGACAGTTTAATAGATGAAGGAAACAAAAGGAAAAAATACCAAAGTGAAGCAAAGGAAATCATTCACCATCTCCCAGAGGCAGACTGATGCCCAGCCAGTCTCTGCATAGTACACACCTTGGAAGACAAAAATTCCCCTTCTTCTACACCAGATTTTATTGCTGAAGTATGATGTTATATGCTATTGGAATATCCCTTTGGCCAATCTGGGTCAGCTGTGCCAGCTGTTTCCCCTTCCACCATCTCTTGTCCACCTTTCAGCCTACTCACTGGGGTAGGAACAGAGAGCGAAAAATAAAACACTTTCATGTTGCACGATCATTGTTCAGCAATAGCCAAAATATGGTGTGTTACCAACCTTGCTTTAGTAAAAAATCCAAAACAGCACCAGAGGGGCTGTTGTGAAGGTAACAGCCAGCGAACTATCCCAGGTTCATCCAGCTGTACAGGTTGCTCTTCACTCTATTTACACATCAAACCACACTGAATTGACCAACAGACATAACAGATTTACGCAATTTTCTGATGCTTTGGAAAACATTTTTTTAAAGTCACTGACCAAGTTTCAACCTTTTCCGGAATAATGCTGAGGATAAAAGGGAAGAGGCTGTCGAGCTGGTGAAACACTAACAGACTGTCATTGGCTATTTTTCCTGCAAGCTTCACAAGTAGCTGATTATATTGTACACAGTTGTACATTCTTTAAACAATATAATTTTTCGAGTAAATGTTGCTGTTTAGTCTTACAGATGTTTCATTCGGTGTATAATCAGGGCTAATAAAACCTAATAATACTGAATAATTGGTCATGCCGTAATTAGATTTGACTCAGCATACTATTGTGTTTAAAAATGCTCTAGATACAGATTAAGCTTTATTATCTTGAAACAAGTAATTCAGAAGATAAGGCAGGTGTTTTATCTGGTTTCATTACAATTCCATTATTTTCTGGGGTTTTTTTTTGGTTGGTTGGTTGGTTTGGTTTGGTTTTTTTCAATTTGAGGATGGATGAAAATCTTTCTACAGACAGAGGAGATAGCATCCATGACTTACTCTTCCAGTCCAAAACTGAGAAAACCAGACTATTTCTCCAGCTAAACTTTAATCAGTAACATCCAGAAACACAGAATGGTAGTGGTTGGAAGGGACCTCTAGAGATCATCTAGTCCAACCCCCCGACAAAGCAGGTTCACCTCGAGGAAGTTGCACAGGTTCACACCCAGGTCGGTTTTTAATTTTTTCAGAGAAAGAGACCCACAACTTCTCTGAGCAGCCTGTTCCAATGCTCTTTCACCCTCAAAGTAAAGAAGCTTTTCCTTATGTTCAGATGGAAAACATTTTAGATCTTCACAGAGATGTCACAAAATCCATCTGGATAATATATCTACAACTGGTAGTTCTGGCAGGTGGAAAGCAAATAATGAGGAATTGTTTTAACCATTCATAGAAGAGCAGTTTTAGCACAGAAGACAATGGCATTCACTTACCTTGAAGTTGAATGCTGCAGTCTGGCATACTGAGTATGTCTTAAATCATAGGCTCTTAGATTCTGAGCTTTGGCTGAGCCAGTATGGCTTCACAAAGTCCTGCCTGACCTGCTAGTGGCCTTCTTTGATGGAGTGGCTACATCAGTGGATGAGGGAAGAGCTATGGATGTCGTCTCTCTGTCAACTTCTGTAAAGCCTTTGACTCAGTCCCCCACAATATCCTCTTCTCTAAATTGGAGAGATATGGGTTTTATGAGTGGACTGCTGAGTAGGTGAGGAACTGTTTGGATGGTCACAGCTAGAGGGTAGTGGTCTATGTCTAGATAGAGACTGGTGACAAGTGATGTCCTTCAGGGATTCATACTGAGAACAGTGCTGTTTAATATCTATATCAATGACAGAGACAGTGGGATGAAGTGTATCCTCAGCAAGTTTACAGATGACACCAAGCCAAGTGGTGTAGTCAAATATCACAAAAATCAACAAGGGCCTGGAACAGGCTGAGAGAGGGGGGTTGTTCAGCCTGGAGAAGAGAAGACTCTGGGGACACTTTATTGTGGCCTTTCAGTACTTAGAGGGGGCCTATAAGAAAGATGGGGAAAGTCTTTTTAGCAGGGCCTGTTGTGACAGGACAGGGAGTAGTGGTTTTAAACTAAAAGAGGGTAGATTTAGAGTAGATACGAGGAAGAAATTTTTTACAATGAGGGTGGTGAAACATAGGAACAGGTTTCCCAGACAGGTGGTAGATGCCCCATCCCTGGAAACATTCAAGGTCTGGCTGGATGGGGCTCTGAGCAACCTGATGTAGTTAAAGTTGTCCCTGCTCACTGCATGGGGCTTGGACTGATTACCTTTAAAAGTCCCTTTCAACCCAAAATATTCTATGATTCTATGAGGCATTTTAGATTCAAAACTTAATATGGTAGAAGAACATATGTAGACAAAAGCTGTCTCTATCTGTTTTAATTTACTTTTCATGTTCCAAACAAAGTACTAGAATTACAAAAAACCCATACCTCATAACTAAATAATACAGAAGGAGTTGCTTTTTCTTGACAGTATCAGAAAAGAGGAGGTCCTTCAGAACAGGTGCAAATGCAACCCCCTCTGAGTTCTATACCTGCTTCAGCACAGTAAGACTAAAGTGTCCAGAACTCCTGGAAGGAATATCATGTTTTTAATACATGGAAAGATTTAAATTGCAACATCCTCTGAATTCTGTGTCTGTAACAGTATGTTACGGGGAAAGAATCCAGACATCCTGAAAGGGTTATTACCTTTTTTAATATATGGAAAGATTAAAAAAATTACAACTTGTAATAAATGATGTTTAGGTTCTCTGAATTTATCCATTGTCTCTCTGAAGGACAATATCATTTCCCATTTAAATAACCAAACTAATTGCCATACCAGCATTTGTCCACAATAACAAGAAGGACCATATGGAAGCTTTTCTACAGAGCAGAGTAACTAAATATGCCCACATTTTAAGACTCCCATGTAAAGATAATCCAAAATCTATGGAAGGACATAGTTTTACTATGGATACTAAGAGAGTAAACTATGTCTCTAGCCTAGAGACCTCACTGGGAAACATGTGCAATTCTACATGTTCAGCTACACCTTGGGGGTTTTACTCAGGTTTTGTTAAAGGAGCACGTCCTTGGGGACTGAGATCTGCCTGCATACTGACAGGCCGCTGCTACACCTCCCCTCTGGCCTGCCCCCTCACAGCTTTAGAATATCTTTATTCCAAGATTCTTTTGTAATCCAAATAACCAGTGATCAGAAGTCCCTTTGGTTTTGTTTTTGCTTTGTTTTGCTTTGAGATTATTTATACTCTGACCTCCAGATACCAAAAGAGGGGATACACTGTTGTATGTCCCCCTCGCTATGTGCCTACTTACAAATCAGCTCACAGAAGATACTGGCACTGCCTGCAGAGAGTCCAAATGGTAGAGTCCCGGTGTTAAATATTTATACTCTAAATACACTTTGTATGAATATAAAATGAGTGCCACAAACTGGTGTAGTCTCATTTTGAAAAGCTATTACAATTTACAATTTACTTGACAAACTTATGTAAGACCTACTATCTCTTTTTCCTCTGGCATTAGTGATCCAGAGATTTTCTCATTCTCAATGAGCTGTAAGGTTTGTGATACGATTTAAAGTGAAAAATCATTATTTTGAGGATTTGAGGGCTTGTGTTTATCTTCCTTTTTTTTTTTTTTAATTTGGACTGCTGCTTCATTCATTGGTATTTGTGAAATATATGAACAATAAAGAGTATTTTTGTGAAGAGCAATTTAGAATAAAAATAGTACTAGACAATACAGTTCTGCATGTGGCAATGTATTTAATGCCTCATAAATAGCTGAGGTGTTTCATTTCAAATTTATCTCTTATAAAATTATATATATATTTACATTTTATAATTTACGTGGGCATTGTTACAGAAGAAAAGAAATCTGCTCCATTTTTCTTTCTGTTGTAGTATGAAACATGGTGGATGATAGCTACATTTTTCTAGACATGGAGAAGCAAGCAAGTACAGAAAGAAAAGAAAGATCAAACGGAGGCTCAAAGGCTCCTCCCATTGCAGCTGAAAATAGCCCTTAGGCTGTACCAAAAGCAGCAATATGCTCAGCAACTGGTTTATGCACAGTAACTCTGGTTCTGTAAACAAATCAAATATTATGTGAAAGCTACTTCTGTTAGAAACTGCTCAGGAAAATCAGGGCTAGCATCCATCTTCCATCCTGCCAAGAGGCGATGCTGCCCCAGAAAGATTTCTGGAAAAGGCTGGCTCGCAGGTTCATCACTGGAGGCAGCAGACTCACCATTAGACACAACCTCAACAGTTTGCGGAGAAGCAGCAGCCAGTTCTCCATTTCCACTCTGTTCCTACACAGTCAGCTCATAGAAAAGCTGCAAATGTCAAAAAATGGCCCACACACTTAACCTGTGTAAGAAATACGAAACTCTTTAATGTAGCTTCTGACACCCACTGGGTTATAAACCATGAATTACTTTTTTTTAAAGATACATTTTAAAAAGGTAGTGTTCAGGATACACATAATGCATTATATTTTATATTTCAAAATGTCAATACTTTGGTAACAACAGCTATTTAAGAGCTGTAACTATGACTTGTACTCATGTAGCTGAGTCTTTTGAGAACTCTGTACTACTGCAGTGTTAAGTTCTCCTCCTCTAAGTCAAATATATTCAGTTGCATACCTTGCAGTTCTTCATAAGTAGTTTCTTTGTAAGATTCCATTCAGGACATCTGCCAAAACAAGTGAGATTTAGCGGAGCAAAGTTAAGACTGGATACAAACTCCTGAAATATTGGCACTATGGGGTTCTTCACAACATCAAGGACAGCGAATACAAGTCATATACTTCATGTTCTGGAATGCAAAAGACGTTTAAAACACAGACTGGAGTAATATGCAGGATAAAGAAAATATTTTGAAAATAATACATTCAAAGTCTTTTCCTTAATCTTAAGTCTCTATGTCAGTTTATTAGATTAGACTGATAATACTTCATATAATATTTGAAAAAAATGTGCTATAACATGTATTTTATGTTAAATTTGGTTTATTAGAAAGGATCTTGATAGGCATATTAAAAAAAACCTCCTCATCTTCACATATTTTCATCCCAAAATATTTTTAAAACACATCATGAAGTGAAGTAAATTTATGATTAGAATAGAGGCTAACAGTGAGGAATAAAGAAAAACAAAAAAGTTGGTTGGAAAAAAATGAATAAAAGAAAAATTCAAGTTTTTTCTGAAGAAGATGCAGGGCAGACAATAGCTGTTTACAACTATTTCAGCTGCGACACGGTACAAAGCGGTGTCCCTCCCTTCCAACAAGAAATAATATTTGGGTTTTTTTTTTTTCTGAAGCATTCACAACGTTGCATTTGTTCTATGTTTTCTAAGTTCTAGAAAATTAACTCCATTGGGGTATTACTCTGAAAATGGAGGGTTTCTGGTTTTCAAACTCGAAGCTCCCCACAGCAAAACTTGTAAGACTTATCAGTCTTGCCTTATTTTTTTTTCCAGTTATTTATAGTTTTGGAAAATGTTACTATTAGGCCAGGATTCCCTTCATAAGAATCTACCCCTGATCACCTAATATCCATATACATAATACAAATACATAGACTTATGTATATGTATAAAAGTTCCAGCACAAAATATTCGTCTCTTCAGAGAAGGTAGTAAGGAGAAAGCTTTGTTTTTCTTAAAAATTCAGAGTCTCATGTTGTTTGTAAAATGTTAGTTCTTTGCTCTTGGAAGTAACTCAATATTTGACAAAGAATTCATCATAGTGTCAAGGAGATGCTTTTACAGTCTTTCTGAAAAAGCTCCTAGATTTGGTTGATTCCTGAGTTCCTAAAAAATATCTCAGAATTTCTCACAGTTGAGCTGTCTAAATGTCCCAATTCTCCAAATCCAGACTTCCCAGAAGCATAGACACAGAGTTTGAACTTTACTGAAATTTTTCTTCTCTGCTCTGGGAGGCATTATGCTACAAGACACCAGAACTGAGAACCTGGTCCCCTCGGTCAGGTAAGGCGGTATACAAGAAAAATAATGTATGCAGAAATGGAAGGTGAAAAAGCAGGAATAGGAGTAAATAAAGTGAACATTACTGCAGACACAAGTGATCAGAGAATGGTAAGAGGAACTCCCATCTTCCTATTTTTCTATACAACAGGTGGAGATACTCCCAACTTCTTTTGCAGATGCACCCAGGGGAAAAAATGTTATTAGTGAGAGCTCTATTTTAAACCTAGGAAAGTATTACAAACTGCAAATACTCTGGAAAAAAAAAAAGCCTTGGGCTTCTGTAATTACCATTCACAGATAGTTATTACTTGGAAATTATGCATTATCTATATACTTCAATTCTAGTTGTGCAAGTAGGTATAATAATTCCACATTTTTCACAGAGGTGATACTAAAATACATGCCTTGACATCTGCTATCTATTTGATATTTAGTGGAAACAGAAACCCTTATAAAGCAAGTAGTTATGTTTTCTGTTCAGGACATAGAGAATATGTTAGCAAAAAGGGTATTTGGCCAAGAACTGACTGATATTTACAAAAAGCAATACTGAGTAACTACACATTGAGTTGATGAAGCAAGTAGGAACGCTGTGACAAAAAAATGGAATGAGAGATTGTTGACATAATCTGGTTTCCATAGTCACAGAGGATCCAAATTAATGTTACATAGACAGGAACAGAAATTATGTGCTTCTTAAAATTTGGCTGCATAATCCAGCACTCAAAGACCACAAAGTTCTTTCAGAAAAGGTAATCTTTTATGTAATATTCATATGCTTTAGGGACCAATTATTCCCACTTACATTGAGTACGTTGGTGCTGGCTGGCAATAAATCTCACTGCAGCGCAATTTCTACAAGCTGCGCTCTACTCCCAAAGGTGCCCAAAAAGTTGAAAATGTAGAAAACTGATATTTTGCCTGGCTGTAAAAAGACACACTGCCTACCCATCAGTCAGGAGGCAACATCTGACAGCCTCACCAAGATTCAGGCATTCCTATTGTGGTAGTTTAAACCTCAGCCAGCAACTAGGTCCCACCCAGCTGCTTGCTCACTCACCTGGCAGTGGGATGGAGGAGACAATTGGAAGGGTAAAAGGGAGAAAACTTGTGGGTTGAGATAAAGACAGTTTAATAGGCAAAGCAAAAGCCAAATGTGGAAGTAAAGCAAAACAAGGAATTAATTCCTTGATGAAAGGAAGGTGATAAACACTGTCACTCTGAGCACCTCCCTGGTGATCAGCCATCTCCAGGACAGCAGGGCTCTATCACATGTAATGGTTACTTGGGAAGATAAATGCCATTACTCCAAATGCATCCCTCCCTTCCTTCTTCTTCCTCTAGCTTTGTATGCTGAGCATGATATCATATGGTATGGAATACGCTCTTGGTCAGTTGGGGTCAGCTGTCCCAGCTGTGTACCCTCTCAATTTCTTGTGCACCCCCAGCTTACTCCCTGGTGGACTGATGTGAGGAGCAGGAAATGGCTTGATTCTGTGTAAGCACTGCTCAGCGGTAACTAAAACACCCTTGTGTTATCAACTCTGTTCTCAGCAAAAATCCAAAACATAGCCCTATACCAGCTACTGTGAAGAAAGTTAACTCTATCCCAGCCAAAACCAGCACACATATGAAAGTCAAAGTTAATTCAAAGATTCTGTAAAATACTGCCAAGATTTGAACAATGTGTGAAAATGTAGATCAACAATTCATTAATTAGTCATGAGAATCTGAAAATATTTATCTAGTATTATCTTCACACAACTCCATCAGGAATTAGTTTGGAATTATTTGTTCATTTGTATTCACAGACTAGCTACAGGAAAATAAAATATTTTTAAGTATGAGACAAAGAATGGATTAATAATTTTTGTAAGTTTCTGCTAAAATTTCTTTAATAAACACCTTTGTATTCTACCCATTCACCTTGAATAGGTAAGGTCAGTTCACCTGTAGGAAGTGTTTTGTAAACTATTTCACAGGTGAAAGGTATTTACTTCCAGAGTTTCGCAGTGCACTGACTAGGGACAAACTATAAAAAGATAAATATCACGAATGTGCCTTATTAATGTGTTACATACCTCAATAAAGAGGAAAGAGCAACTCATCTATGTACTAACAAATAAGGATGTTTGCTATAGCAGAATGTATTTTTTCATGCAGAAGTTCCCAAATTGTGGCTTGTGGACCTATGGTGGCAGCCTATTTGGTGTTCCTTCTTCAGGACTTCTGCTTCTCACTTCCAATGGCCCAGTTACACCTCAGTTACAAAAGAAACTTTAAAATAGCATTTCTTTTGTAAGAGATGAGTACTTTATAAAGTCCAAAAACTAAACACAAGGTATAGTGACATTTTAAACACTTAGGAGTATCTTGCCCATCCTCCAGCTTTCACTTTCGGAGGGCACAGGTTACCTGCAGGAGCAGATGCCACAGATACTGTTGGGCACAGAACTAGACACTTATGCCTTTGCGTGTAAACTGGTCCAGAGATGTCTCTGAATTCCCTTAAAATGTTAGCATATGGAAGATGAAATGTTTTTTTCATTTTCATCTGGGTTACAGTGGCTGATTTATGCTAGAGTAAATGAAAAGATGACTGGCCATACAGTCCTATAAAGCACACTGATGTCTTTTATTATTTGTGCGCTCTGCCACTCTTGGAAGTCCCTTCTGTTAAAGGCATGTGATATCTCCATCTTTGCTTCTCCTGATAATGTATTTGTTTATAAATTTTTCAGTTACAGCTGTGGATATTATCAAAGTGTAGTTTGATGCAAATAAACCCTAAATAGATGCAAATAACAGAGACTAGAGATCTAAATGCAACCAATACTTTTATTTCACCATTCACAACATTCAGTAAAATGTGTTTAATTCAGGAATATTTTAGAAGCGGTAGGGACTGAAGAACAGGTGTAATTTAAGCTGCATAGGTAGGAAGCTGCAGTGCACTTGGCACTTGTATGGGACAGCAGAAGCACTGTACGAAAGGAACTCTTTGTCTGCTCTAACTGGCCTGGAGAGTGCTAATGGCTATGTCTACTTCACTGATTTTGTTCAGAACAGAAGTACAGTTTTTGAAGCTAATCTCCTGCTTGTCTCCATTTACTACGTGTTGCTGCACTGCTGAGAGCAGTTTTGGTGTTCATGAAATAGATTTTTTCCAGAGGAGACTAAACCAGAAGCTCTGCTCTCTAAGTGCTTCAGTGCTAATGGGGACGTTATGCTCCGAATCAATGTGCAGGGTGTATCACCACAACATCTTCCACCGTGTACGTAACTTTTTTTGCTTACAAAAAGAGTCCAACTGCATGAGTAGCTGAAACACTCGATCCAAAGAATGGGCTGAATCGCTCAATCCAGACTGAATTTAAACTGAAACAACCCCTGTACTATCATATGGTGGGAGTGGGTGTAGCCTTAGCTTCAGTCACTTCTGTCACAGATCCTGTCCCATTGTGCTGCATTGCCTACTAATTCAGGCATAGGGGTATATTAAGTTTAGGTTTTTAGCACTTAAATAAACTTTGATGATTTCAGGAAACCAGGTGCTGGCTTTCTCTTTTTAGCAGGGGCAGGAACTTTGACATGAAACCCAGCAGTTCCTTTCCTCATTCCACCTTGTAATAGGTAGCCAAAGCTAATCCTATCCTTGCTTGCAATAGTGAAATTTTGCTAATTTGCAAAACATCTGTAAAGAAAATGGAGTAAATTGTTAACACTACTTGCTCAGACATGTTTCAAAGGTTTCTGATTTCTGAAAATCAGAAATAAAGGGTTTTTAAGTGTCTCTGACTTATGAAATAAAGATGAGGAAGTCAAGGTTGCTATGCACTGTGGCACAGAGAGTTTTCTACAAACTTGCTTTAAAACACACTGAGATGTGCTTTCTGTAGTCCTTTAAGAAATCGTTCTGAGAGTGGATACTTGGAAAACAACGGCTATCACTGATCCAGAAGACTGATTCCAAGATACTGGATTTATATAAGTATTGAGCTGCATAGGGCCTCAGCAATGCCAGTATCTTTCTACTGATGCAACAGTAAGATCCTACACTGGTAATTGTTAGAACCCAGGAAATATAAATATGAAAGCAACTCCTACAAGGTTAAGTTCACTGCATAGCATCTTCTGTAAGTTCTGGCACATGTGCTGGTGTTAGCAATGATACTGATATAATTTTGATTCAGGCAAAAAAAATATAATTTCTATACAAATTTTAAAATAAGACAAAAGATTGTTTTAATTGATGGAACGTTCGTTGTGAATTTGCATATCTGTTTTTTTCCTATAGCTTATTAAATTATATTCTTTCTTGGAATGAAAGAAGAAAATCCTTTTTAAGAGGCAAGTCTTTCACTATCAAAAATATTTCAAATCTATTTAAAGAAAATCCTTACAAAATTAAACAGAAGACAGATAATTTCATGACCAGTAGCTAAATCTTCTCTTCAGCTAGCCCAGCAACGTTGCTTAGATAAAGATTGCCTATGTTCTTGCTCTCATTAAAGTCACTAGGAATTAGCAGTTGAAGTTGATTAGTGCCTCCTAGCAAATGCAAGTCGTTGGTCCCTCCAAGTAGCAAATCTGCCTGGCAGAGGTATGCAGCCACACAAAACAGCCACAGCTCTTGTATTCCTGGGGGGGCTGAGAATTAACTAGCGAGGGTTGCCTGGGTGAGAGACAGACCTTGAACATCCTCTCTTCTGCCACAGCAAGTATGACAGAAATGTAAAGCAAGCAGTGGAGTGCTTTCACACAGGCAGACCAACCATTTGCAGCTGAGATAGAAGATTGAGCTTGCAAGAATTTGTTCACAACACCTTTGAATCATGAAATATCTTCTCTTTTTTTTTTCTGTTAGCAAGCATTGTACAATAATACTGTAAAGGGATTTATTGTCCTCTGGAACATCTGATGGCAACTTCCATAGCTAAGACCTAGTTTTAGTCAGAGGTTTTCAATGATAACTCTGAATCCTTCACAAATGAAGCCTCATTATCTCCATTTTATAAACAGAGAAATGGATGTACAAAAATGACTTGTTCAAGTTATCATTGTCAAAGCTCAGAAGGGATGTAGAATTGAAAACTTTTCCCTTTTGCTTTATTCAGAAGATTGGCTACATAATATCTGCAGTAAGTGCATCTGAGGGCTGAGCCAGCAAAACAATCTTTAGTGGATTTTGCTGTAAATTTCATGGGAAGAATGGGCTTTCCCCCTGCTCATTTTCTGCTTGTTCGGAGGTGGGTATTTAGCAGCAGTAGGGAATGAAGGTTTTGTTGAAGAAATAATAGCAGGCTGATGGTAGTCACAGTATGGTCCTTTTCTGGTCTGCACTCAGCCCAGCAGGAGCACCAGAACTGCAGTGTTTTCTCACTCATAACCATGTGTTAAAATACCAGTTAAATGCTTTAAAATATTTTTTACATTACTATTTTCAGTGGTTTTCAATGCATGGGGCTGTGAGCTGCATGCAAGCTCTTTCAGAAAACAGTCTTTCCCCCTCTGTCTCTTCATATACTGAATATTAAAGTTTTGTAAAATTCAGGATACAGTATCCTCCCAACTTGAAAAACAAAAATTCTTTTTCATTGCATTTGCATTCCATCGCTATAGCGTTCAACAAACCAAAAGTAGGTTGCAAAGTAACGTTTCAGTTCTGGAACCTGAGGTTCTTGTGTATTGTACATTTGCTCTGGGTTATCTCCATTTTTTCTTTTCCTTACAAGCTGTCACTACTTAAAGACAATTTTAATTAAACCTCAATGCATGTGCAAAACTAAAATACTTGCTAAAGGACAGAGGGCTCTGCCATTTGTAGGTTCAGTCCCCAAGATGTTGCAGCAGTCCTTGCAAATACTAATTACTTTGCAGCTGTCAGTACTCAAACAATGTTTAATTATTAATAATGAGACTTTTTTTTACTTGTGGGTCTCTATAGTATTCTGGTAGCCGTCACGCTTCCAGTCTAATAAGCTGCTCCATGTTTTCATGGTTTATAAACCCCTTCATTTATGTATAAAGAGAAAATAGGAAAAACTCTTACTATGTCATTCCCTTTACATTCATCTCCATTTGCTATTATTCCAAAATATCTGAGAAGATGTATTCATGGCTGTGCCTGTCACTTTCTTATTTAAGACAGATACCTTCTTCTCATTTATGGTTCTTCTCAACCTTTCAGACTGAGTTTTAAGAAATATTTTGCTTCTACCTGACTACATTAAATTTCCTATTAGAAAGGAATCTTTCCTTAATATTCTAGTGTTTGTAGCTTAAAATCCATATATATTAAAACCCATTGTTTTATATTGTAGTCTAATTCAAATGGTAGACATAATGAAAGTGTGTTATAACAAAAAAGGAGCTCTCCCACTAATATCAGCAAAAAATATTTTGGAAGTATTTATTAAAAAAAAAAATCTAAGAAAGAATGAGGGACGTAAAGGCAGTGATGCCTGACATAACAAACATTTCAAATTCTTTAATTGACTAATTAATCAATGTGACATTATTTTCCTCTGATAAATATTGTGGGTGACAAGTAACTGGAAGTTATAGCATGCCAAACTCAGGAGGAAAGCACTTACCATAGAGAGTGTGTACAGGGTGCATAAAGTGTTGTGGGATATTTGAAGTGTAAAGCCATTCAGATACACAGAAAATCTAATGTTTTCTTGGAACTGAGCACTCAGTGAATCACACAATTAATTTTGATAATGGAACAGAGCGTCCATAAAATCCCACTGGGAATTAACCAATATGAAGTATTTCCAAGAGACAGTGTTTTCCTGTTGATTTATATACTCAACCTTTGGAGAATTATTAGGTCTAATATTATCAGCTGGTATTACTTCTAATAAATAAAATTGCTGATGGCACCACAGAAGTATTACAAACTGTGAACTATAGTTGCTAGATTGAGTACTACAAGTGGTGGCTGTCAGCCAGTCAAAACACATATGTTGAGTTATTATTTAATACAATAACCTAAGGCAGAACTCCAGCAGAAATCATAATGCATATTGCCTAATTAAAGAATATCAAAGTGTATCATCATGGAGATAATGACTCAATGTTAGGACAACAAACGTACTCTTACTATTAATATTCCTTAACTTCTGAGTGGTTCACTTTACAGGATTAACATTACAGTAGAACTATTTTCAAGACCAAATTTCCTGGCAAGGTCTGAATGCAAATTGCCATACCCAATCCATGATGATGCTTCAGGATCTGCAACATTCACCTGAATGGTAGGACTGTGCTCCAGACAGCTGCTGAGCAACATCCACCTTCCCCAATCCAGTACTCCAAGGCTGGAAAATGCCATGACACATTTCTGTTTGCATCCCTTCTAAGTTTTGACTAATGTTTTTGGACACTAAATTTGCTATCCTTACAAATTCAGTGTTCTGCCTTTATTACAGTTCTGCTAAGCTCTCTACTTAGCGCTTTCGTATAGCCATCACTTCACCAGTCCTTTTTTCCCTGTGACTGAGACTACCTAATCACTGTGACTCCACAACCTTGTTGTTTTCTTTATAAATTTCTCTGCATAAATTTCAAAATTATGGGTCAATCCTTTGATGATTTCACATACCTTTTAAGAGAACTGAGATAAACAACATCTCTCTGTAAGGCACAGAGGGCCTAAAGTTTCTTTTCCACTTTCTCTTTTTGGCAGGTTTGAAGGTGTGTTTGAAGTTCAGAAGTGTACTTTCACAGGTGTGAATGTGAAAGGCAAATTTATCACATAAATCCTAGTGCAATGTCGGTGTTACATGCTATTGGTTAGTAAACATTTTACATGGATTTTGTTTCAAATCGTACCTTATTAAACCTGCTGGAAAGCTGTGTCCATTGAATGAAATTGCTAATGAAATTAGAGGATACTGGGACAAAATCCTCACATCTCAGGACATTTCTTTGGTCTTCTAAAATAATAAACTTTAGTAGTCATTGTACAATGGAAACTATCTCTGGAAATTTATATATATAGGAAGAAAAGACATTACTCAAGTTTTATTTATTAATGAATCATTAAGTCAAATTATTGAAAAAGTGTTATGAAGCTCCCCTCTAATGGGGCTTAAGCTCCTTTGCACATCTTTTACTTTCTCATTGCCCTGTTTCAGAAGGTGAAGCTGCAGTCTGCAGTTCTCAGAGTAGTACATGCTGATGTTAATCGTGGACCTTGTCACTCTGACCTTGTAATATTCAGTCTTTTCGACAAAAAAAAAAAATCCAGGAATTCTGAGGATTGCAAGTGAGAAAAAGGAACTGACTGTTTTGTGTCACTCATAATTGGTAATTGGATGGAGCCAAATCTGCATGTAAGCTTGTTTTATATGTTGTAATAACTACAGGTTAGCTACTAACTGGTTACTACTGGTTAGTATAAAAAAACCTGCATGCTTATACTGGAATAAAAAGGAATTTTTATCATGGAAATTGTTAGGGATTGTAGATTACTAGCTTCTGTTCTAATACCTAATAATTCTCAACTCCATGTTTTATGAAGTTATCTGAAACACATAATGCGTGTTAATTATTCTAGGTGAAATTACTAGCATGTCAGACATTTAATTGACTGTACTACATGGCAAACATAGAGGCATCTATAAATATTAGACCTGAAAAATCTTATCAGGGTAGAGAAAATATACAAGTACTCAAAGACTGTAAAAAGTGCAAAAGTACTATAAATTATAAAAGCAAAAAGCAAAGGAACACATAAACAAAATATGTTTGTCAAATACAGATGTTATTTCTTGTGAGAATGCCATATGTGACTCCCTAGCAGTGAGTTATGCTTTCAGAATGACGGAGTGTGGCAATGCTACTGGAACCATAGCCTTCGAAGACATCCAGAATAAAGTAATTAAAAAATGAAAAACTAATTGGAATACACAACTGGATACTGGTGATTGGATTGTAAGCAATGATTAGGTGTTGCCACAACCAGATGAATCTTCTGAAAACAACTATGTTTCAGTAGCAAATTTGCCACCCTGAATTGTAATTTTTCTTAGAAAATCTGATTCATAGTGATTTCCTGTAATGACTGAAAGATCCCTAAAGAAAAGTATGCTGTTTTAACCTTAAACCATACATTTCTGAAATGGCAGCTACCATTTTATTGACTATGACTGGTGTTTGCTTTTACTGGGGCATCTGTATTCCTCTAAAACAATAGCAAGATTGTTCAATGTGAATGGTGGCTATGAAAAACATTTTTTATATTTCCTCTTCCAGTAGGATTTGCTTTTGAACATTTCTACTTTCTCTCTGAGACCAGTGACATGATTTTCAGCTGGCAGAAATTGGCAGAATTCTGTGGCCTTCTGCCAGAGCTGTACATCAAAGCTATCTGGACAAGTATTAAAACTTGCTTGTTTTGCAGTTCAACATCTACAGTACATCACTAGTAAACAAGATTTCTGCTTCAAGGTGTTTTTGAAATAATTCTCTAAACAAACAATGAAAAGAACCATGAGCTTAGAAGACACAAGAACACTTTGTTTCCTTCCAAGAATTCTTACTGTTCACTGAAACACACTTTTGGACTGTTTTAATAAAGTGCTTCTTATGCGCACTTCTACACGAATATCTGCAGAATAACGATGTTGTCTTACATATGTCAGATGTCAGTGCAGCAACCACTGCACTGACGTTCACAAGAAGTAAAATGGGAGAAGGTGAATGATTTGCATTGGCAGAAGTGCTTTTGGTGACATAGTAGATGTCACTGCTTGTTGACCTACTCTGCTGCTTTCAGGAGTAAAATCCAATAAACTGGTGCCAGTCAGTTCCTCCTGTTATTCTTAAATAATGCCATGCATACCATAGAAGTGAGCGGTAAAGGGAAAAAAAGTAAAATAAATCCAAGCTTCATTCTGATTTCAAAACAGTGTTACATCACTGCATCTCGAAGAGATGCAAGAGAAGAGGACCTTGTTGTTAAGTTCTTAGATATGACTCAGAAAATGTGGGTGAAATTTCCAGTTTGGCAGATTTTTGGTGACCTTGAGAAAGACACACAATCCTAATGTATCTCAACGTCTTCAACCTATGACAGAAATAATACTGTGTCGTGGTCGGGCGCGCAGAGGTCCGACCACCTCCTCCCAAAGGGAGAAGGGTTGAGGGCAAATTGGGACATCTCCCCACCAAGCTCGCAAGCAGACACGGAGACCGAAA
>VZZY01010206.1:24088-80192 GCA_013400335.1 Eurystomus gularis | reverse complement strand
ATACTGTAACTTGTTAAAAAAAAGCTTATATGGGGATAAACTCATTGTCTTTCAAAGAGCTGCACAACAACTAAGGAATGTACTGTTGTATGTCATTAGCATAAGACCTCCTCTGAGCTTCTCTGAAATATCTTTGCTTTCGGTGGCTTCAGTTTAGACTGAAGAAACTGGCATAGAAACTAAATGTGCAATGATGCACAGTAGAAAAAGAAGAATTGGAAAAATATTGGAACCAAGGAAGGGGTAAAAAGAGGATGGACTATGCTGAAAAGTTAATTATGTTTGACCTTTATGATGGAATTTTTAAGTACATAGGGTTCCCAGGGGCTTGCCAGCCCCACACCACTATTAGAATCAAATCAAAGTCACACATTGTAGGACAAGTGTAGGTGCAGAAAATGAGGTAAAAATGGACACCTCCACTGTGGAGAAGGAGAGAACCCATGAGACACTCTAATCCCAAGGCCAAGTAGAACAGAAGTTTTTATATCCATGTTGCTCAAAGCCAACACTCTTCTAAAGCAGACAGTAGCAACCCCATCCCACAACACATAAAGATTGCCTTGGATTAATATGTATCCCACAGCCCTTTGAGCTTGGTCAAGCCTCATATACTTCTCTAATACATCTGTTCCCTTTGCAACAATCAGTGTCACAATCCTCATAAAAAAAGGCTGCAGCCCGATATATCTTTGGAGTTTCTGCTCATCCCTCTCCAAACCCTGATTTTGCCTATTGTTGTTGTGAATATAGAGATGACTGCTCCTGCGGGTGCATCTGTCATCTCTTCAGGTGGTAACCATGGATAAGCCAGAAAACAGTTAATGCAGTTTTTGACCAAGCCATGAGTCTATCATTCTCTGCAGAATGGTACTCCTTTTTCCTGTTGCAGACATCCTGTGGGATAACTGAGGTGAGATTCAGGGCCCAGGAGTCCAATGGACCTGCCCACCAGTGGCCCAAGATAACCTGTATACAGAGGATAAAAATAAATTTTGGGTGTGCCTGTGAGGCTTAGCAGGGAGCTGATGGCTACTGGACAGCAAGAGTGGCAGCATCATTTTGCAGTCCCTAGTGCATAACTATGGGAAGAAGGAGACAAACAACTTCTTGGAGCTGGGCCACAGGTAACTCAGAAATCAGGAAATCTTACATCCTGAATAGCAGAAAATGTTTTTTCAAGGCACATGTTAGGAACAAATCAACTTTTCCAGCACTATCAAGAAACGTTGATTAATGACTGTTTCTACAGCTCAGAGGGTCTTTTTTTCTGCAACAAACATGGATCTTTATCAGATGTTTCACTGTTATGAGAAGAATAGGAAGCAGAAAAATGCCAAAGCTGCATATTTTATCTTAGATTCACTTCAGTGAAGAGAGCTTTATCTAAACATATGGTCTCTATCTAAATATATAGATCTTTTGCTCAAATGGACATATAAATTTATCTTATCTGAATGAGATAGTCTTATCAGATATTTGTTATTTAGTAAATAATTTGGCAAAATACTTTTTCTTCAGACTAACTTTTAAGTAGAAGTAGAATATAAATTTATTTTCTGTTGCAAAAAGACCTCACCAGTGTGATGAATGAGAAACCCCAGTGTCTCCCTTTTAAATATTTCAGGTGTGACTCTAAATATTTTCTGAAATGCATATGAAATTTTCTTAGCTGTCTAGAGTCCTTCTGAGATGATGATGATACGGGGAAAGCATAGGAGAAGAAGAAGGAGGATTATTCCTGGGATCTTTAAGCTGCCTCCCTGGAAATATCTGAAATTTGAGCTTGTCTGTGTTTGACTGTTTATGCAAATTATTTCTGTTCCTTGATTAGATGTGTGTGATTGCAGTCTGTTGGTTTTTTTTTTTCACATTGACAAGTAGTGGCTCCTAGGAGAATTTCAGTTGATGTCCCCTGATAGTAAAGCTGGCAGGATGAAAAGCCTTAAAGTTGTAAACATTCCTTTCAGATAGAAAGAGCTGTCTATTGTTGTGCAAGATGAGGGAAATTCAGAACAATTTTAATAATGATACATTTAGCTTTTACTCTAGGTAGTTCTTGCTAATTTTCTTACAAAAACTACATCACATCAAGTTTTATCAATAAGTTGTAAAGAATAAAGGTTAGGTTTTTACATGCAAAAACATTTAACAATACACAAATTGCCCAAAGTGGCTGCCATTCATTACAGTTTAGGTGGGAGTCTTTTCTTTGACTTTAATGAATCAGTTTCCCAATGAAGACCTTGGAAGAGTCTTTCTTTACATCCGTGTCTCATGAGATTTCCCCAGGATTACTAGATTGCACAGCTCTCTGTTTCTCTGGGACCTAGCTCCAAACCACAAAATTTCAAGCCGCAACTGCTTCCAAAGGCTGAGGTGTTGTTTTAGACTTNATAAGTTGTAAAGAATAAAGGTTAGGTTTTTACATGTGAAAACATTTAACAATAAGGGGGTCTTCCTTGTCATCATTCAGTCATCAGCAAGTCATGGAGCCCATTCCTGTAACAGAAGCACTCTGCTTTATTTGCCACCTTCTCTTTAAATTTAACCTAAGACTATCTCTTTTTCCATTCTGTTAAAACAAATAGAAAACTCTTACCATGAGTAACAATGGGGACAATAAATGACATGGCATAACACAATTTATTGGATTTTTTATGTGTGTTGTGATCAGGAAATAATATGACAATTATAAAAAGAAAAAACCAGCACAGTAGCAAAATGGAGAAAAGTCTATAAAGGAATACTTCAGTTTAAGATTTTATTTTATTGCTTGTATTGGTGTACCAAGTATTTAACAATTAAAGCAACTTTCCTTCTGATTTCTCCTTTAGGACAGAATTCCTATTTGAGACTTAGCAGAAACTCATATTTTCCACTTTCCCCCATGAGTTCTGTGTCTGTGATCACTGCTGTGAGGAGTATAAAATTAACTGCAACACAGCTCTTTCCCCTTGCTTACCATGGTTAAATCATAGACTCACCCTTTGAACCTTAAAGGTACCAAGGTTAAATGTTTCTTTCTGAAGAAAGAAAAGTTTGCATCAGAAAACAAGTGGAATGCCAATAACATATTTCTTTGGAATAACACTGTGTATTGTATCTGTTCCCATATGCTTGTATCATTTGGCTTAGGGGCAAATATGAAACTTAAGTACAATTCATTAACTAGGGCTTCTTGCACAGGGAAATGTTTGGAGCAAGGACAGTAAATGGACTGAGAGAGATTGTTCATAGACAGATTGCTCATCATGCAGCTATTATCAGGTAACAGACAAAGGTGGATGTTTTCAGCATCATAAACTCATCATAAATCAAAACTGAAAGCTTTATCAGTCAAACAATTAAAACTCATGTAACTTTTACACCCCTTTAAAATGAATGTATTGGGTCCTAATTCCTTCCAGGTACATACAGTGTTGCTTGACTGTAAAACTCAGGGAGAGTCAAAGTTCTCAATGCTTTTTGAGCTAGATTCCTTTCTCATTTGAAATTGAGCAACACAAAATGCAAGTTCCTATTTCTGAAAAATAAAAACTAGATTTTTTTTATTCTGTCAGGAAATTAACTTAATTTAAGCAGAAATATGATGAATAATTACTAGCTGAATACAAGATGATTTGGGACCAAGAAAGTAACAATACCCTCACAAGTCTCACTTCTATGTATAATTCTGTTCAAGAAAGATCTTAGAATGCATAGGAATACAAAAAGATTGCTAAACTGGTAAGAGGAATGAAATGTTTTCTGTACCAAGATTAAAAAAAGCTTAAGTGCTATGCTTTAATAAAGGCAGCTTGAAAGGAGATATCACTACTGCATAAGATACATAAGAACAAGAGCAATCAGAAAAGAAAATCATTGCACTAAGAGCCAGGACTAGCACAAAAGAAAAATGGCAACAAATTAGCAAAGAATAAATTGCTCCACAAACTAGAAAAAGAAAACCAAAATCGCTCAGTTCTGGAACACATATAAATGGAAGTAATGGGCCCCAAAATTATTACTGTTTTGTGAAAGAAGGTGACACAGCCCTGCTGTCTCTGGGAGCAGGGTGTTGGACTAAGTGACTCGGGAGGGTCATTCTTCTTCCAGCCTCACCAGACTGCTAAAGGATATTAGCTTTTGGGTTGTACCTCCCACCTTGTCTTTCAAGGTCCATCTATCTGAACACAATAGTGACCCTCGATTCTAGTAAACTAGGACAAAACTAAAGCATACAGTTTATGTATGTATTTAATTAAGATTAATCGTGGTGTGTGAGTAGGACAGATGTTAATAAGGTAAAATTTGCAACCATGTGGATGCATGTGCACATGTGAACACATACACTATTCTGCACAGTTTCACAGTTCAATATAAAATAATTTTTTGGTTGATTTTCATTATCCATAAGCTATTTAAATATGTATAATTGAACTGTAACCTCATGGAAGCAGCTGTCCCCAGAGGTGTCTAAAATGAGGCAGATACTGTTATTAAATCACAGATAGGTCTTCTAATTTTCTTGTTTCAAAATCAAAAATTATTGGTAAAACCAACTGAGGGCTCTGAAAAAATAACCACAAATGTACTTGTCAGTATTTATAAAGAAAGAAAATGCATAATTAGATCTATCATACAGAAATGAATCCACTAAAACTTTATTAGCTATCAAAAGTTAATTCATGTTTCACTGTGGGAACCTTTACTCTGACTCAAATACAAAAGCCACACCACCCTGGGTCAGAAATTTCCCATCCCTAATAAGCAAGCACAAGTCTTTGTGTATTAACACTCTCTAATTTACAGTTCCATTTTGAAAAACAGCAGAAGCAAGTGGACCGTGGAATAAATTATCAAGGGAAGTGGTCATGGCAACATCACTTCAGAGAGTGAAGTCTGTGACATTAGCAAGGATGGCTTAATGAACTGCTGTGCCAAATGTAGGTCGAGTTATATTGTGCAGATAGTTGGATTATCTGACCCTGAAACCAGAGACTTCAGTTTCTGCCACCATAGTCTGCACTTTTCCTTTTCCCCAGCCTTCCTGTCTCATTCTCATGCTTTTTCCAGCCAGAGGTGGCTGCCAGTGGTGGGGGACAGCTGTGTCTATACTGTACCCCCCACCCCAAGAGCACCCGGTGGGCAGGTTGCCTGTCTACCTCCACTGCCTTCCATGCCCCTGGAGGATCCTTGTTTCTTGTTTTGTCCCAATGAGAAACCCATGCACAAACCTCATGAGCACACCAGCCTGACAGCCTGCATCTTCCTGTGCACTGAAGTAGATGAAGCAGGTGGCATAAGACAGCTCTTCTCCTCAGGAAAAAAAAAGAAAAAAGGCTCCTTAAGGAAATAAACAGAAGAGGAAATTCCTTGACCTATGCAAACCCAGGGACTCGGTCCAGGGGTTTCTCAGGCTACAGGTCAGAGCTGTACCAGGAAGCATTTTAACAACTAAATAGTATAGATGATGTCAGAAAAATGCCTGTGTCTACACCATAGCCCATTTCATTAATGTAGATCTAGCTAAACAAGGGATTAGACTGGCAGGCAGGAGTGCTCTTCTGGTTTTGACACCACCACCTCAAAGTTTTTTGTTTCTGTTTTTGTATTGTTGTCCCCAATGCCAAATTGATTGATAGGATTTTTTTTTACCTTTGGATATTTTGAGGAAGGAAAGGTGGTGTTTGCAGCTGTGATGCAGAGATGAGCACCGTCTCAGTGCCTGGATGTACCATATAACATAATATGGATTATTCATTTGGCTCCCTTTCTAAAATCTTGTCTATCAGTGTTTCTCTCTTTGGACTGGGAAGCTATTCAAAGGAGAAATCTCTGTAAGTGTTACCTTTTTTTTATTTTCCTAAGTGTCCATTACTGACTAGAGATGGAGACAAGATAGAAGCTGGACCAAATATTGGGTCCTAAGCCAGTACTGCCATTTTGTTTCACACTCTACAGTTACCACAGATTCTTACTATAGGATTCAAGCACAGTTTAGTTGGTTCATATTTCTTTAAATTGATTAATTTATTTTATAAAAATAATATCATTACTGAAGCTGCAAAAGGGTAATTTTAGTGAAGTATAGTTTTAAAAGGAAATCTTTGCGTGATATTTGCAATGACGTATTTTGTAGCTGATGACTACAATTACTGTGCCTCTTGTAGATCCTTCACAAAAACAAAAAAACCTCATATCTGCAAGAACATGGAAGTGAAACTCGCAGTTTACTGGAGCAAAAAACTGCCTTGACTGTTTTCCTTCCAGACTGTCTTTTTGTTTTAGTAAGTCTACTGACAAGCTCTAGCTATGAAATGTGAAATATGAAGAGCCAGAGAGACCAAAACTTTCAATAAAAAAGCTGTATTTGTTACAATAACAGAAAAGATTCATTCCACATGAAAGTGAAAAATTAAATCTGTGCCTCTACATGATGTGATAGGTACAGGTCTGAATGAGGTACTATTTAAGAAGGACTAACTGGACTCAGACTACATTAATTCATATGACCGGATGTGTGATGCATTTATTAAAAATATAAACAAATCAAACCTCTACAGCCTTTAGTTACCTGAAATGCAGTCATGGCCACAGAATGCAATTTACCTTCCAAATAGCCACAGTGTAGTACTCTGATGAGTAAAGGATAATGAGGAAGAAAATATTTTGCCTTTATTTTTCTTCTGTAATCCGTAACAATTTACTTCCCATCTCATGACACTTTATTAGTTTAATGACCGGAACAGATTGCCCAGTGAGGCTATGCTGTTTCCATCCTTGGAGGTTTTCAAGACCCACCTGGATAAAACCCAGAGAAACCTGGTCTGAGCCCTACTTTGAGCAGGAGGTCGGACTAGAGACATCCTGAAGTCCTTTCCAGATTGATCTTTCCAGTCGTTCAAACTTCTAAAACTTTATGTTCCTTTTAAAATATGCATCGCTAATTGTTCTTCATTTTCCTGCTTGCTTTATTCTGTATTCATTACTTAGAATCTAAGAATGCTACTGTGTTTTGATTGATATTCAAATATATGTGGTTTTCTTACAGTTAATTTTAGGCTTTTACTTCCACACTGATTTGAAGTTTACTTTATACAAAACAATTTTTCTAACTCAGGTATATGGCAGTTCATACTTTCAGGCCTTGTGATAAATATTATCTATATTACTTCATATATTTTTCCTAAATACAAACTCTTAAAATGCAAGTCATTTTCATGAATAACAAGAGCTTAACTATTCATTAAACTGAAAACAGTATTTGACGGTAGTAACTATCTCCCAAGCCATCTGCATCAGAAGTTTCATTTAGTGAGTAGTAATTTGCTCAAACATAATTCCCAACCTTAGCCTCATCTGTTAATCCATAGGTATAACACCATAAAAAATATCTCTTTTTTGCCTGTTAGCCTGTGATAAGCTATATTACTACTATGATTTCTCTCCTGATTGGATTAAACATCTCTTCTCACATCTAATGGGATTGCAGCAATTTGATCCAGAAATGTGTGAATTTCCTACATAAGAAATTAATCTTTTGCACGTTAATATACAATCCAAACTGGCCAAAAAACTCCTCAAAGCATCTTTATCCCTTGTTCAGACTTTTTTTCCCTTGTACAATTCAAGCTCATTTACTTTGTATCTTCCCTATTATTACACTTGTTCATATTTTTCATAGCTCATCGTTTTCATATAGAGTTATATTCATTACCCATTTCCCAATCTCTCTGAAAGCACAGATTGTCCCTCTCCCCCGGACAGATGTCCTTCCAGGGAAGGAGTGCCAAACACCAGGTTTCTCCAAAAAAGACAACTCAGATCAATGGATGATTTCTGTTTATATTGATAGCTAAAGTGGTGACAGCCACATGTGTGATGTACAGAAGATTTAGATAAAATGTGGTTTTATTCCTGTTTGAATAAAGAGGCACTTGGAATTAAATTTGAGAAACACATGCACATACACATACGTATTCACCAGATACATGGAGGTCAAAAATACAAAGTCTGTTTTCTTATATCATTGCCTCTAAACAGAAACTGAATCAAAACCTGAGCTTTTGCTCAAAGGAATGACAATAGTTTCCATTAGCAATTCTGAGCTAATTAGCTGAGCTCTTCAGACTTGATTCTTGCTTCAGTAGCGAAACTCATGTGAATGGGCCTGAGTGAGAAACCAGTTTCCTTCCCAAAATCGAAGGGTGAGGGATTACTAGTAGGTGTAGTTAACAAGCACATTTATGCAGGACATTTCTCTACTTTCTGTAGCCCTTATAGCCCAGGAACGCACACAGTCAGAGGAAGGACGGTGACTACCTTCAGCATTGTATAGCCATAGAGAAGGGAAGGTAAAATCTAGGCAAGAAGTTCTCAGTGAACTCTAAAGGGCAGGCTGTGTGATCTTTGTTATTTATAATAGTAAGACTAATTTACAGTCCTTTTAGGTTGCCAATAAGAGCAGCATATATTTAATGGCAAAGCAGGTGGTTTGGCAACTCAAGGAAAGATATGCTCAATCACTCCTGCTAGGATTGAAATCTATGTGTTGAGAGAATTTTGTTGCTCTTCATTCATACATTATTATTTTTACAGTTAACTAATAATAGTTTCAATAACTACTTTTGCTACTTTGACCAAGTAACCATGAGCAATGGACCTACTGAATCTTTATCTAGAATTGGAAGAAAAAGGACCTCAAAAGAAAATTTTGATATATTAACAACCTACTGTGAACTTCTATTAACTTTCTAATCTATACAACATGTTATCTCCACACAACATCCTTCTTGATAAAATGGAGAGATATGGGTTTGATGGACAGACTAGTCAACAGATAAGGTATTGACTGGATGGCCACATCCAAAGAGTTGCAGTCAGGAGCTCAATGTCCAAATGGAGATTAGTAACAAGCAGTGCCCCTCAGGGGTCTATATTTGGACCAGCATTGTACAATATCTTTATTAATGACACTGACAGTGGGATCAAGTGTACCCTCAGTAAGTTTTCAAATGAAACCAAGCTGTGTGGTACAGTTGATGTGCTTGAGGGATGGAATGCCATCCAGAGGGACCTTGACAGGCTTGAGAAGTGGGCCCGTGTGAACCTCATGAAGCACAAGAAGGCCAAGTGTGAGGCCTGCACCTGGGTAGGGAAATCCCCAATATCAGTACAGACCAGAAGATGAACGGATTGAAAGCAGTCCTGCAGAGTAGGACTTGGGGATACTGGTGGATGAAAAACTGGACAATGTGTGCTCACAGCCCAGAAAGCTAATCGTATCCTGGGCTGCATCAAAAGAAGCATGGCCAACAGGTCAAGGGAGGTGATTCTCCCCATCTACTCCACTCTGGTGAGACCTTGCTTGGAGTACTGTGTCCAGCTCTGGAGTCCACAGCACAGGAAAGACATAGACCTGTTGAAGAAGGGCCACGAAAATGATCAGACAGCTGGAATACCTCTCCTATGAGGAAAGGCTGAGAGAGTTGGGGATGTTCAGCATGGAGAAGGCTCCAAGTAGGCCTTTCAATATATAAAAGGGGTTTATAAGAAAGATAAAGACTTTTTATTAGGGCTTGTAGCAACAGGTCAAAGGGTAATGGTTTTAAATTAAAGGAGGGTAGATTTAGGTTGGATAGAAGACATTTTTTACAATGAGGGTGGTGAGACAATGGAACAGGTTGCACAGAGAAGTTGTGGATGCCTAAACCATGGAAGTGTACAAGGTGAGGTTGGATGGGGCTTTGAGTAACCTGATTTAGTTGAAGATGACTAGATGATCTTTAAAGGTCCCTTTCAACCCAAACCATTCTATAGCTGTGTTTATGTCTATCCATTCATTTATTGATCCAAAACATTTCAAAACAAAATTATTTGTCCTGCTGGTGCCTCTAGAGCAAAAAAGAGGCAGACAGAAAAAATGTAAAAGAGCACAGTTCAACTATATTTGCTTCCGGCACATAAATATTTTATTGAAGTAAGGCATTTGCGTAGGTCATCATTTTTCAGTCCAAAACATTTTCATTATCTTCACTCTCACTCACTAGAGAGAATTAAATGGGAACCTCCAGCTTCCCAGTGCAAGTACAATATAAATTTGTATCTGTTTTGAATGTGTATGATCTAACATCTCCATATTCTTGTCTTTAACAAAGCTGTACTAGTGTAGATTGAATAGTGACAGCATTCTTTGTCTTTTCATTTTCTTTTAATACTATTTCCTTATTGTAATGAGTTATATGAATTTTAATTTTTCAAAAGACTAAAAGAAGAATATTATTTGCTGCATTTCTGTATCACCTGTATTCATTCATATCATCATTGCAAAGTGGTTGTAAAGCATGACGGAGAGTGGCTAACAGAATTTTGTGCTCACACAATTTACTGTAAATGTAAACAGAAGCAGAAGAGCAGTTTAAATCAAACCATTTATGAGAGGTGGTTGTGTGGTGAGAGCCATGTGTTGATAAGCACCTGACAGTAAACAGGTGATTCCAGGCTGACCTCTCTCTTGAAAGCATTTCATGTTCTTTTGGAAGCAATTTTAGGAAGTTTGAGATGGTTTTGAATCCTGGCCACAGTGCTTAGAAAGATGCCTTCCAGCATCTCATGTCTTCAGGGCAACTCAGGCAAATATATGCTCAGTCACTCCTGCTAGGATCTGATTTTGTGGTTTGGAAGAATTTCACAATCTTTTACTCAATACATTATAATTTCATAGTTTGTTTAAATAGCCCAGCTAATTAGACCAAAGCCATCCTCACCTTGTCCTTGAAGTCATCAAGATCTTTTGATACCGATATGTGCAGAGCAAAAAGTGAACTGACTTCAGCTACATTCTTCTCATCATGAGAGGTGGTTCTGCATCCTGTAATAATTGAATAGCATGTCTCTAACCATTGCGAAGCTAACAGCTGCAGTATTATCAGTGGGAGATAGATCTATTTGTGCTTACTGACAAGCTATCTGTTTCTATTTGTGTGATTTCAATAGAATATATCTCATCTAAACCAGCATGCAAATAGACTAACAGAACATGTTTCTTTTGCTTTTTCCCATTTATTTTTAAAGACCATACTTTAAAAAAATGTTTCTAATACTAAAGAAATGTTGCCTTAAAGAATTTTTAAATGGGTTTACACAGAACCTTTTGTGCGCATGAAGCACTTGAGAAGTATAAAAGTTCAAAAGGTTCTAGTGGTACAAGTCAGCAACAGATTTGCTTTTTCTGCTTATACAATAAAATTATTTGTTATAAGTGGTGTAAGTAGTGAAGCCTGGATGCCTACTAGTTTCCATTAAAAGACTCAGTCTGTAATTACTTTCAATAGTGTCAAACTTAATGTACCACTCAGAATGGAATTTTCCATGCTATGCCTAATAAAAGAATTTACTGAGGAAATATCAGTTAAAATACTTCAGCCTTTGCCCAGGAAGAGCATAGGGGAAATATTTTTCTTCCTTATACTAATAAAACTTAAAGCAGAGATTTATTTTCTTTTGAAAGATGTCACACTCTCTTATTTTCTCAAGTATGATAAAATAACCACACTTTATTATTTCTGTTAATGTTCACTCAAACTTGGCCAATGGATAAACCATTAAAAAAATTACAATATGCAGATGGCAATTAATGCTTTACTCTGCTTGCTGTGACCCATCCACTCTCAGCTTGTTTGTGTGTGCTAGCTTGGACTGGAAATACAGAATATAGCTAGGCTGTTGACACAGTAATTGGTAGCAACAAGGGGAATACAAGAAGCATCTGATTCCAGGAAGTTTGCAGGAAAATAGATCTGTTTGGGTTCACAGAGACCACTGCTGGAAATTTGTGTGTTTTCATTTGCTCCAGTGAAGTGGGAGGAGTTGTTGAGAGCTGAAGCTAGTGGGATATGACAGTCCTGTCAGTTCACTAAGTGCAAAGGGAGGAGACAGGTGCTGGTGAACGTGTAAGGATACGGCTACTAAAGTTCCTTGAAGTGATAGCACTTGGTGCTCTTCCCTTTTGTTATGTGTCTGATGTAACCTCCTCCTTCACTTCCCTCTCCTCCTTCCCCCAGGAGAGGTGCTATGTGCTTTTCTTCCTGGAAGGCTGTACTAGCTAAACTGGCACTTACAAATACCGAATGTGAAGGATGGTAATAGAGGAGGAGGAGGATGAGGATGTGGTCACAGGTGGCTGAAGTCAAGAAGGTGTATGAAAATATTCAAGACCTGACTAGGCTGCAATGCACCCTCCTGAGAATTATCAACCCTGTTTGTCCCAGAAGTTCTTTGGCATGCCATGGATCAGCAGGGTGCTGAGATGAGAGCTGGCATCCTTTAAGAGGGAGGGACATGTTGAACGCCAAGAGCTTAGCCAGGGAAGAGGGAGATTTGTATAGTTGCACAATGGAAGAAGGATTTTGAAGGACAGGAGATAGGAAAAGGTGCTGGGAGGGTCTGGAGGTGAGCTAAGAAGAGCAGGAGCAAGAGCTAAGAAGAAGAAACACGAGGAAAAAGAGGTTGGATAAATGCAGGAGGGATGGAGTTAGAAAGGTAAGAGCCTGAAAAGAAGGAATAAAAAGAGAGCACTCACAGGAGCATGGTAGTCTCCTCCACCACTCCAAAAGTGTTGGAGAAGTTGAAGGCAGAAAGGAGAGTCTGAGAATTGAGACAGCTCCATGTTTGTCCTCCATGTATAAGCATGAGGCTTACACACTCACAGAATGAGGTATTTATTGTACAATACATAATTACATAATCATTGTCACTGCTTTCCACAAGATCCTTATGTTGTTAAGTATGTATAACAAAAGGAAGTATGAAACAAACGGCCAGGGCAGTAGTAGGGCAAGAATAATAAATAATGGTCTCAGTATCTCTGTTGCACCTACTCACGATCTCAGTGAACAAGAAAAAAACAACAAACCAACCAAACAAAAAACCCAACCCCAAACAACCAAAGGCATGTCCTAAAAGAGTCGAGGATGTCCTTGTATCGTGCTTTTGTGAGAAGCTGGACAGCTCATTTAAGCCACTGTCAGTATGTGGTTTTGGATATCTGAAAGAACACACCTTAGCTCCATTTTGCAGAAAACAACAAGAAGTTCTGATTTCAGCACAAAAAGATGTAAAATGCATACAAATGCTATCAAAGTACTAAATATTCTGAAAAACTCGCCTCTGTGTGTTTCAAATTAGCACCCTGAAGAATGGATATTTTGGATAATTTTGGCCTTAAGCTATTTATGATAATTCCCCATGTGTGAAATGGAGTTACCTCACAGAAGGACTGTGTAGATAAATTCATTAGCATGTTTTAAAAATGTACTGGATGCACTGGCAAGCATTTAGAAAAGCTCATGAGAGAATGAACCATTTTGTGTTCAGAATGGGTTCAGTAAATAATGAATAGATGCATACACCTGGAATAATGAACAAACAAACAAAATAACATCAAGCTATCCTTTCAAGGAATACTCTTTATTCTTACACTTCAGCAGAGAGGGTTCTGGGGAAAAAAAAGTACGTAAATCTACCAGTCGAATCCATATTATAAGATATAGGAAGCTCAGTTAATATTGCCTGAGCCAATTTTGCAATTTCCATGTGGATTTCAGGAGCGGGAGGAAATGTGTTATTATATAATACCAGAGATTTCAATCTCTACTTAATTCTTTGGTGTGAGTACAGCAAGTATGGTTCCAGGAAGTTCTTCCTTAGTAGATACTTTCATTAAAAGATGTTCTCTCTACCATTGAGGTGTAGGCAAAGCTCTCCTTTAGTTTCAGAGATGAGAAGACAAGCTTTTTACTATGCTCCTAAATGTAGACTATTCACCTGAGTTGTTTGTGATTATTATGACTATTTGATAAAAATCAGACTTGGGAACTGTACTGTTGTGTATACATTTTCTGGTGCTTTTGAAATGGTAATATCACCTGTGTCTATCTCCAGCACACTTTCCAATTTTTCTCTTTTATAGAGAATGGCATTTAGTTACTCCATCTCAAAAAATAATCATATCTTGAAATATATTGCTGCTTTGGCATAAGGAAAATAAGATAAATCTGAACTTGTTTTCTTATAAGCTTTCTGAGTACACAACTTTCTTCAGTACAGATTTGACAGCATTTGTATTTTTTTTTAAAGTTCCAATGAACGTAACAAATCTCTTGAGATCAGCTTTTCTACTTGGCAGTTTCACTACAAACCCTTGTTACACATAAAAGTTTATACGCTAATCTTTAAGGACAGCTTATGTAAAAGAAAACACTCTTTAAGCAAAATAGTGACGTAGTTAGTTGTATCATTAAAGCTTTTCTGAACATAATCACTGTCAGGTACATAGGAATTACAGACTACTGTGCTTCTTTCAGTTTTAAATTACAGAAATGCTCAGATTATGTTGTCTGAAAATCATCACACAGAAGTAGCAGTGACCACTTACTCCATAAACAGGGCATTATTTCATCATAATTGACATGCCAGAGAGACAAGATGCCATCCAGTGGGACCTTGAAAACCTCGAGAAGTGGGCCAATGTGAACCTCATGAGGTTCAACAAGGCCAAGTGCAAGATTCTTCACCTAGGCTGGGACAATCCTTGTTATCAATACAGGCTGGAGGATGATGTGATAGAGAGCAGCCCTGTGGAAAAGGACTTGGGGGTACTGGTGGATGAAAAGCTGGACATGAGCCAACAATGCACACTTGCAGTTCAGAAGGCCAATTGCATCCTGGGCTGCATCAAAAGAAGCGTGGCCAGCAGATCAAGAGAGGTGATTCTGCCCCTCTACTCTGCTCTGGTGAGACCTCATCTCGAATACTGCATCCAGCTCTGGAACCCTCAACACAAAAAGGGCATGGACCTGACAGAGCGTGTCCAGAGGAGGACCACAAAAACGATCAGAGAGCACCTCTCCCATGAAGACAGGTTGAGGGAGTTGGAGTTGTTCAGCCTGGAGAAGAGAAGGCTCTGGGGAGACCTTATAGAACCCTTCCAGTACCTGAAGGCAGCCTGCAAGAAATCAGGGGAGGGACTATTTACAAGGGCATGTAGTGAAAGCATAAGGGGCAATGGTTTTATACTAGAGAAGGGTAGATTTAGATTAGACATTAGGAAGAAGATCTTTACTATGAGGGTGGTAGAACACTGGAACAGGTTTCCCAGAGACGTGGTGGAGACCCCCTTGCTGAAGACATTCAAGGCCAGGCTTGATGGGGCTCTGAGCAACCTGACCTAGTTAGAGATGTCTCTGCTGTTTGCATGGGGGTTGGACTAGATGACCTTTGAATGTCCCTTCGAACTCAAAGCATTTGATGATTCTATGATTCTATAATTCAAACAGTAGCACCAAGCTGAAAGGTCAGGTGGAAAGTGTGGTAATTGTCAATATAAGAAAGTAATTTATTATTTGCTTTCCACATCCTAATTAATTGCTAGTGTGAGTAAATGAGAGGTCAGAGTACACGCTTATGTACCTTGCCTCAAGTGTCTGTTCAGTATAGCCACAAGGGAGTTTAGGAAAGTTTAACATTGAGTATTGATTTGTTGTCACCTATTACTTGTTCATAGACATGATGTAAACTCAGCTCTATGCTTTGAATTATTCATGGATATGGTTACAGAGAGCACAATATGTACCTGTATACATTTCTTTTATATACTTTGTTGATTTTTTAGAAGCATGTTACCCTCAAAAGTCCCAATGATTGTAGCTATATTGGAATTTTATAGTGTGCGAATAGCTGTGGCATGTGACATAACATAAAACAATGAATGGTTTCAGAGGAAGTGAGTGTTGTAAACAGTAATGAAAATATCAATAGAAGATAATTTGTACAAATATGAATGTTCAACATTGACCTGATTATTATTAGCTTGTAATGGATGCCACCCTAAATCCAAAATAAGGAACTAAAACAATAATCAAATCATGTTAAGTTGATGTGGTACTGTTTGTAGGTTAAACATAGAAATCAGTTCAAGGAGTTCTGTAGAAATTCAAAACTGCAAAATAAGACACCTAACAAGAAACTGGATTTTTGTTATTGGAAAAATGAAGATGAAACTAAACTTCATTCACCTGGCTGGTTAATTGATGGAAAATTATTTCAAATATTTCTGTAGCTTGGCCAATTATTCCCACTTTTTATGAGGAAATCTCTGCAATGGCTCTATAAAATGATATATTGTAAATATTTGGAACCAAACTCATATTATGTCAGTTTATGGTACAATCTTAAAGTGCTAGAGAAACTAGATTCTATCCCCTTTGCCATATAATAAAAAGATTGATGTTCGTTGTGAATGAGAATGAAGAAAAGTACTCTGTTCTGAAGAGAGAATTCCCTCATTTTGCTGAAAAACCTGAAGCAAAAATAAAAAGACAAAAGGTTTCAGTGAAATGCACAATGTTAATAAGTGACTATATATGCTAATATAAATAGAACATATGTTATCTAAGAATTCATACATGGATAAAGTTATCAGGAAAACAGGTTTAGAGCAAAACAAAAGGGAATAACTTTTTTACACAACTATATTAGATTGTGAAAATCATTGGCAAAGAATATTGTGGAACAGAAAACTGGAAATATGTTAAAGATGGGTAGACAAATGAATGGACGTTATGTTCACTTGTGACTGTTTAATTTGAGACTACAAATACCCCTAGCTCAAGAAGTCATTAATCTGATGAATCTGGAAGAGGATTTCAGAAAAACTGGTTTTTATACTGACCCATAAGCATTCACAGTTCTGCACTATTTTGGACAATCTGTTATGTAACTGGGATCCTTGCTGCAACCCAGCATTGTTATGGTCACGATGAGGCTGGGGTAAACTTACTTTTGTCTCTACAGAGATATATGCAGAGATACAGATAAAGCATTCATAAACAGTGAGTTTAGCTTAATCCACTTTCGCACAGTGCTGAGGACTTCCAAAGACTCCTTGGTATCTGGAAACCTGTTGAATGGTTTTAAGAAAGATTAATAAATGCACTGTTACAGTTTAAACAGAATTTTTTCATACTCCTTGCTGTAAATTGTTAAAGAAACATAATTTCTTATTGCTGTCCTATGTATTTTAAGCACTGTCCACTGCCCTTTTCTAGAACCACATTCTTCATTAGGATAATCAGAGTTCTGCCTTCTATTTTTAAATGAACTAGTATACCTCAGTCAGATAATCTGCAGTCAACAAATATGTTCTGTATAGTTCCTTGTCTGGAAGGAGTCTCTGTTTTCTACTTTATGAACAGTTCTCTCAGTGAAAAAATATTCAGATATACCAACATGAATAAGATTGCTTATGGTCTTATAGCACTGTTCCCTCTTTTCAGGTAATAAAATATTGATGGAAGCCCCAAGAACAAAACAGTGCAATAAATCACCAGCTCAACTGCATATATGAAACAAAGGTAGCTTTTCTAAAATGAAATATAATAATATGTAATTCATATAAAAAACCCATAAAGTGAAGTAGATTGATGTGGTCAGATTCATTATGATCCCGAACTGCTTGATTTCATGCTAATTATTCTTCCATTTAGAAAGTGTTTTATATGGGGGCAAGTATGTGGAGGCTTCTTGGGCAATGCAGCATGGCAACAACACTGCATGAAATATTAGAAGACGTAGTTTTTAATGGTATTATACCAGCTCATACTAGGAGATAAGTCATCTACCTCGTTTCTACCTACAGTTGAAATACTAATGAAAATCCTAAGAAATGCCACCAGAAAAAGCAGTAACTGCCTTAATGACAATGCAAAGCATGGAAGGACAAAACATGGAATATGTAGAATGCCTGAAAATGGGAGTAATTTAGTCAAGATACCTATGGACATAGCAATGACCAGATCTTATGAGTGATCAGCTTTAGCTTAACTTTGCATTCACCGAAATCAGTAGCAAAATTCCAGTGGATTCCCTGGGAGCACTGCTAGTGTAAGCAGAGACTCTTTGAAAATCATGCCCTGGAGATTCGAGAAGAATTATTTGTAAACAATTCTTTTCATCAGGTTAATATCTTCTCCTTGTTATTTGTGCATCCCTAAAATGCAGGTTGAAACTCTGCTTCTGACTCTGAAGCTGCGATGTGTTTCCCATCTGTATCCTCACACCATGTTGGCTGCAGGTTAGCACTACACCAGTCTGCTCTGTGCTTTGCTTTCCAGAGAAAGGCAACAGAACTATGCAGAACAGAAGGGAGCTGCAGAAATCCCTGGTAAGGATTTCATCACAGTGACTGATACCCTGAGCCCATTGGGCTCACCTGCCAGATGTTAGATGCTGTTTAAGATGAGCCTCTGGTAAGTCTGACATATGAGTTAGTGGTAGGACATACAGAAGAATGTTAAAATGTAGAAGCTTCACACACATGTGTCCATACGTATACACTCATATACACACTCTTCTGAGTATCTCAGGAGAAAGTTTACATTCTTTTAATTTTTGTTGCTGGTTCCTATCTGTTTCTATATTACTTAAATTCTTTTCCAGACACTATGTTTTTCTCTTGCAAACTGTTACAAATTTAGGCAAGTCTAATGCAGCTGACTTTCCCTGTAATTATTGTTTATATGGTGAATCAGAAGAAAGCTATTTAAATGTTACAGTCTTTCCAGGTTTTATCTTGTCTTTGTAGGAGGACTTTTCTGCCCAATCTGGCTCTATCTGATCTAAATGCTTATATGGGCCCAGATCCAGTGTAGCTCTTAGGCACTTATTTTGCTTCAAACAGAAAATTCTTTCTATCCTTGCAATTTTGGTGCGATTACTTTCACATACAAAATATACGTATGTTTGCTTTTCATACAAAATGAATCTTGTACCTAAATACTCTTCTCACTCAGGACTGTGACTGTCCAGTTGGTTGAACATAGCCCATCTATGATAGCTTTATTACTGTAGACATGCAGCTAGTGCTTCAAATTCCTTCTGCTTTGGCTATGTGGTTGTAGTGGGTTAACCTTGGCTGAGCACCAGGAGCCCACCAAGCTGCTCTATCATACCCCCCCCCCTTTTCCTCTCCCTCCTCAGCAGAGCAATAGGGGAAGGAAAATAAGATTGGAAAACAAAACCCTTGTGGCCCAGCTGTCAGATCTGTGCTCTGTCAAAGCTATTTTAACCTCACCTTTTCCTTACTCCTTATAAAATTCTCTCAGGAAGAACTCTTAAAGTGTCTCCTGGAAATTATGTAGTGACTCTTCTTCCTAGTACTTCATGTCACCTGTTATTTCCACAGTGTTTCTGGATAGTTGGTCAGCAATTCTTACATTGTGAGCAAAAGTGAATCCTGAAAATATTTTCAGGTTTTTGAGAAAGCTGTGAGTAACTAAATACGGAAAATTAAATGTGGCAGCTTGTACTTTCTATCTTGGAGTACACCAGGGGGCTGCAGTGTCCTCGGTGCCTTAGTCTTTGGTACTGCTAAGGGCCCTCTATCTGCAGCTCTGTAACCTGCCTTTTCCTTTCCCTGGCAGACATTGAGCAGTTTTTCATTTCACTTTTTTCCTCCCTCTCTATCTCTCCTCATTTGCTTTCTTGTTTTTCCTAGGAAGTAATTTCCACCATTAGAGTCAATCTATGTCATCAGCTACGGAGGTCACTAATAAACCTTTCTGTATGTAAACATCCAGTTTATGCAACATAACTGATGATGAATTAAAGCCCATCATCTCTGAGTTTTAGATTTCTGCTTTCTGCCCCTGTGTTGCATGATGAAACTTCTGTAAAGTTAGGCACTTTATGAAACACATGATGATCCACTTTCTAAATGTTCAAAATACTTTGATACTTTTGCATGATAGTAGGGGTTGACTACATTATACGAAGCAGAAAGTGTTTGCTAAAGAGAAGACGTATTGTGCCATTTAACGAGATCAATGAAGACTGTCAAAAGATGGGGTATATTTTAACACCACCCTTAGATTTTGAAATGCAACTTTCAAAGCAAAGTCCCATTAGGCTGGAAAGCTCCTCAATTCAAGCATTTTAAGAAACAATAGATAGCCCTCATGTTGTCAAGATTAAATTCCAGAAATTAGGTTTTACCTTTAACCACTTAGTCAGTTGATTTCTTTGGCAGCAATGAAATTGAATAGTAGGAGCTCTCTTTAAACCTAAGTGAAAAGGCTTCCTGTTACTAGCATGAAAATACAAATCCTCAGCGTAACTAGACAGCACACTTGGAAAGAATAAATATTAGAAACAGTCTCAGTGGAATGGTGTGAAACTCAAATAGACAGTTACATTCACCAATTTTCCCACCTAAACATCCTATTTACATCAAAATGGGTGGAAAAAGAACTGAAAATGATACTTTGGCATAGACATGTGAAATTATCCTACTGCTAAGAAATGAACTAGTAGTCCTTCATTCACATTTGCAAGCTTAATTCATGATCTCAGAGTTAAAATTAATTTTAATAATTTGCTCATTAATCCAAAGAAATAAAGACACTGGTTTTATATACCATTAGGGTTTCTTTAATGATTTCTCGCAAATATTCAGAACCATAGTAGAGAACACAAATATTAATAGTGAGCTTCATAAAGTAAAAATGTAAGTATAACCTGAATTTTAGATTTCAGTAAACGCAAATTCCAACTCTTAATGAAAGCTCAAGAAATGTGTTATATTAGTGCTTCAAAAGAGCCCAGGTGACTTCACGCTCACCTGTCTGTAAAATTACACAGCAGTTAGGTGGTAATGGAGAGCTGGCCTCTTAAAGGTCTCATGGAATTGCTATGCCAAGATGAGTCAGAAGATGAATATGGCCCTTTGGTCAAGGAAATAAATTGGGAATTAAGACATCCAGGTGCAGTTCTGGGGTCTTTTAGATCGAGCTGAAACACATTTTCTGGATGCCCATGAGTAATGCTTTCATTTCTGTGTCCTTTTTCTGTCTTGTGTGGTTGTGAACTATTAGGGAAGCTGTCGTGAAGAGAGAAATTTCCTGCTTTCCTGGAAAGAGGGAGAAGTGAAACCCACTGCTCTACAAAGGGGTTGTCACGTGGGAAAGACTACTTGAAAAATATCAGTCATTAAAAAGGACACTGATTTTGCTATTGGTAAAGAAGGAGCATGGGCATCAACAGAGGCCTTCCTATTCAAGCATTCTAAACTTTGAAGTCAGTGAACTCAAAAGTAAAGAATTGGTGGTTGTGGAAACATGTTATCTGAAACAGCTGTGCTTTGAGTGAGTGTGGCTATTCATCCACTTATTCTAGACTGAGGTACTAGAAGCTCAGAAGTAGCCAGATCTCAGCTGCAAATTCAGTTGTACCTTCTGCTTTAGCTCTAAGTAACACAATCATCAATTCTTGTGACTTCATAAAATCGCAAGGTTTCTAATTTTCTTATTTTCTAACAACCTTTAAGTTCAGACAACTTACATACTACAGGTCTGTTCATAATACTGCCATACCAGGAAATGCCCATCTACCTTTGAAATTGCCAACAAATCTCATCATTCCTATTACCAATGAGTAGTGAAAGAGAAAAACATTCAAATAATCAAATGCTGGAAAACAGCTTGTTGCTCACTGCACATAACGAGAATGAAAAAGAAATATTTGTGGAACTGAAATACAGATAGTGATGGATCAGCCCATTCAAAAGTTATCAATTTTAGATATTGTTCTCTGTGAGAAGCAAAATAGAGATAAGTCACTTAAATTCTTCTTGTTTAATAACTTGTCAGGATAATTTAGTTGATAAAAGGATCAACTACTGTATTTAGGTAAAAAATAGCACGGGAAAGAAATACTATATTCTCTTGAATGTAAATATGTTAAAATTCTAAATCACATTTCAATAGTTTGAAAACAGGTTTTATGCTTGTATAATTTCAGGCAATATCAACTCCAAGGCAGGTTTTGCACATGGTTATGTATCTATATTTTAAATAATTTACTGTTTTGGTTTATTCATATTTCTCAATTAGGTCACTGTGATTTTATTCTCTTGTTGCATAACAAAAAGGAAAAAAAACCTTAACAACCTATTACAAATGAAACTTGTCTCTGAGCTCTGGTATACAAAGTGATACACAGAAGTAGTTTGATGGAGTTCTCTGAACACTGATTGTATAACAATTGTCATCACTCTAGCTCCTTCAGAGTTATTCCTTATTCATACTAGGAAAAGCATAGCACTTTGTTAAAGAAAATCTCAGTGCCTTCTCAGTGAGAGATGAGAAATTGTTCAGAAACATCTGTGCTTTAAATTGACATTAATCCTTTAAAATTGTTGTGGAAGACTTACAGTTCCACTGAGGTAATTCACATAAGCAACAGCTGAAGGTTTAGGCCCACAGTCTCTCTTAACATTAAATGTTTCCACCTGCTATGCCTGTTTGAGAGAACTGTCTTACAAATGGCATACTATAAAAATCACTATAGTGAGTCTTTAGGCAATTTTTCCCTCTTTTTTTCCTGTCATGTCCTCTGTTTTCTGAAGAACAGATGTGAGAGTCTCCATTTTTCTCAATACTAACTAGTAAATAATAACTAGTATGGTACTTTAATTTCTAATAATACTCAGCCTTAAAATAGAGACTGTACCTGAAACTGAGATCAATTAATAGCGTCATGCAGCAGAAAAAAAGATAAATGTTTTAAATGACCTAATGTTTCAAATGTTCTTGATGTGTAAAAATAACATGGTTGTTGTGTTCCAGTTAGAGTACTGACATGCTGTAAACACAGATGTTTAACACAGAAAACAGATGTTTTCAAAAATAGGCCAGCAACAAAACACTCTGACAACCTCCACGATGACAAAATCTGACCAGACATAGGATGCTCGTTTCAGTCAGATAAACTCAGGTGTCTAGCGCCCTCTGAGACTCTCTTGTGTATCTGAAGCACTCATCTGGGGCTGTTCTCCACACACCACCTAAAGGAGTCCCATAGCCTTCTGGAGTGGCACACCACCACAAATGGCACTAGATGCTCTGTGTTTGTAATGGAAACTCATGGACTTGCACTTAGATCAGAATCTGCCTTGTGATTTCAGAGACACTGTTAAAAAAATCAGAAGTCTAATCAGCCTCTCACAATCCAAAACCAAAGCAAACGGATTTGCCTAATGAAGGAAGGGTTTCAACTTACGTGAGAAGACTCAAGGTTCTGTCTTTGAAGCTGCACACTTTTGAGTAAATGATGCTTGGTTTTGAAGGCATCAATTTGATTTGCCTGCATCCTGGGTGGTTCTGGAGGAATGTTATCAAATACATTTGGTCTATCAGCGTGCCCTAGACTGACATTACCAAAATGATGTACTCCATGGAAAGGCAGGGGAAGGTGGTCAAACCTGTTCCCACAAGAATGTACTTGTGCATGTGTAAAAGGACTCAAAAATACAACTAAAACTGCAACTGTTGTACAGGTTGATTAGGGCAATAGTTTTTTAATTGTTTTCAAAGGAATGATTACAGTTTGTCTGAAATAATCAAGCACCTGTCATCCTTTAAGACACGGCTCTGAAGATTTCTAAGACTTTTTTTGCCAACTCATCAGCAAAGTAACAAATACTTTGTACTGTGCCTTTTGTGTATGTCTGCTGCTGCTTCTCTTTCTTTGTCAGGGCTTCCCTTGGTATAAACTCAACTCTGAATCACAGATTCTGGTCACAGCAGAACTGAAGAGGTAAACCCATTCAAAGTTGTGAAGAGACTTGAGAAAGAAACTGTAAGGAAACTTGAGATATGCAAAGACATTTTTTATACTACTAACTACATGTAAATAATCAACAACACAGATACATCATAGAAGCGTATAACTAAACAGCTACATTTATCCTTTCGTTCATTGAAAATCTATTCCATTAAAATATGTGGTGGCTTAATTCAGAGCTTTAGTCTTTTAATTTCTCTTAAGAGAAGGCTTTAATGCCAGTTTATCTGACAAGGCAAGACTTTAATAACTGAGGGAGAGCTTAGCAGGCAGAAGTGTAATCAGTACACAGTGCAATTAGTTAAAGCTCTGTATACGCTTAAAAAGGCAACTGATAATAATGCAAGAAATGCTCATTTTCTTTTCTTTTTTTTTATGCAACTCACACTTAAAAAGCTTTACTCAATTATACAGAAAAAAACCAACTCTGAAGATTAAGTGAAATAACTTCCCCATCTAGATCACCCTTATTGAAGGATGGGCAGTGTTCTTAAATTGTACATATATGTACATATAAAATATAGCTCTAAGATGGTATTAGACAGTAAGGATTTGATACACTTTAAGAAATAAGAAGACATAGCAAAATAGAACAGACTGCTTTCACTTTGGAGGTAGATGTAAAAGGGACACATCTGGCTAGTGCTTTTGTAGACCCCCAGGATTGGATATGAGTATGAGTAACATTATTAAAGGTATCAATATTACCAAAAATATTTAGTTATGAGAAACTGCAACTTCTGATACTACAAAACCAATGTTGGGCTTTTCTGCAGTATCCATAATAATATGTGTGATAGCCTACAGAATTTTCTACCATAGTCACTGAACTGAAAAGAGACTATTCTATTTCAAACATGGTTTTCTTAAATAATGAGGTCATTAAAAAAGAGCTACAAGTAAAAGAGCAAACACAAAAAAGTCTTGGATTGAGTGACCATGGGTTGATTTAATTGAATGAAAGTATAACTAAAGTTCTCCAGCCTGACTCATTTCCCATCAGATTTCTCTCCTCTAGGGAGAATGTCATTTTTCATTAAGACTTAAATCAGGATAGCTATTGGTAAGCAAGTGGGAAGGCAAAACAATGACTCAGAATAACATCCCACAGCAAACATTTGAAGGTAGTTCGAAAATGAGTCACAGAAGAGGCTAGTTCAGCCTCCTGAATTCACTGAATTATTTTTCAATGGACTGAGTGAAAAAAAACCCAACCTGAAACCAGGCTGAGAAACAGAAATTCAGTCAAAAGTGAAACTTGTAACAGAAAAGAAATGGAAGGCATATTCAAAGGAGTGACAGAGAAGTGGAGAAGACAGGTGTCTTTACCAAACAGTGAAGTTCAGTTGTGACTGGCATTTATATATGCCGTCTGTTGTTTTAACTGCCTTTTTCTTCAGTACAGTGATTGGACTTGTTAGTTAGATTAAACAGCACTTACATTTCAGGAAAACTCTCCATTTACTCTACTCATCATCGATTACAGCCTCCCAAAGGGAAGAACACAGTCATACCTGCTGGCTAGGAACAGTTGATCCAGAAGGTATTTTTAACCAGGGTTCTGTCTGAAAACAAGATAGGGTAGCAGAAGACATGGAGGTTGAAATGTGATAGCTGAGAAGCTGTCTTCATATTTCTAAAAAATAATTTTGTAGTGCCAAAAGGCCTAGGGACTGGTTTTGATGCTGAGGCCAGATAGCACTGAGTGGTTGTGTTCACATTACATATTATTTGGCTCAGGGTAATTGGTATTTTTCCCCTGTGAGGAACCCTTGACTCTAGATGAAAATCTTTTGTTTGCTCTTTCCAGTTTAAGTTGTTTGCAACAATGTGAGGAATATGTGGCAATCCATCAGAATGGTGCTATTTCATATCATGAAACTGAATGCATCTATCGCTTGCTTTGTGGTATGGCATGAGAGCATGAGAAAGTTAAGAGACTGAAAAGCCCAGTGGGAGCATAAAGTTGGAAGATGGTGTACGGTAGAAGGATCTCAGCTTGGTGAAGTCTTGTCCATGGTGCCTATTGGGAACAGTTCTGCAATAAGCTACCTTCTGACCTCTGCCTGGTGTTGTCTCAGGGGATATCCACTGGAAAGGCAAATGGTAGCTGATGATGAACAGAAGACTCCATGAATTTCATTCACCCAGTAGAAGCTGCACAGGTGAGGCAGGGCGGCCCTCATCACCATCATTAGCTATTGTCCTGTCCCCAGAATCAAAGGAAAATTATCCTGGGGTTTCTTCCAGCCCTATGGGATATATAATTAATTTTTCCTGGGCTTGTTGCAGAAGCACTTTAGCTTGAGAAGCACTCTTCCACTTTGCTAGTTTGTTTGGCAGACCTTGCACCTGGCTTCCTGGTAGGAAGTTGTGTCCCCTGTTACTCAATTTCCACACAGAACGCACTTAACCAGTATTTGGAAGCATGATGCAAGACAAAAGAAGCTTGAGCAATGGGACAAAAAAGGTAAAAGAAAATTTCATAAAAGATTTTTAAGAAGTTATTGATACGTTTTCAAAAACTAGTAAAAAAGAAATCACCATAACCTTAGCAAAAAAGATAGTAAGAATATGTTGCTGTGGGAAAGATGTGCTATGCAGCAAATTGCCATTGTATTGACAAAGTGAAACAGATATGAACAGCCAAGAAGCCAACAGATCCTGGCTTGTATCAGAAATAGTGTGGCCACCAAAACTAGGGAAGTGTTTGTTGCCTTGTACTCCACATTGGTGAGGTCTCACGTTGAATATTGCATTTGGTTTTGGGCCTCTCACTACAAAAAGGACATTGAGGTGCTGGAGTGTGTCCAAAGAAGGGCAACAAAGCTGGCAAAGAATCTAGAGAACAATTCTTATGAGGAGTGGCTGAGGCAACTGGGGTTGTTTAGCCTGGAGAAAAGGAGGCTCAGAGGAGACCTTATCACTCTTTACAACTACCTGAGAGGAGGATGTAGCGAGGTGGGTGTTGGTCTCCTCTCCAAAGTAACAAGTGATAGGACAAGATGAAATGGCCTCAAGTTGTGCCAGGTGAGGTTTAGATCGTTTATCAGGCAAAATTTCTTCACTGAAAGCATTGTAAAGCACTGAAACAGGCTGCCCAGTGGTGGAGTCATCATCCCTGGAGGTGATCAAAAAACGTGTAGATGTGGCACTTCAGGATATGGTTTAGTGGTCATGGTAGTGTTAGTTTGACAGTTGGACTTGATGATCTCAGAGGCCAGGTGGAGAAACAAAGCTGGTTGAAATGTTGCTTATACATCACCGGCTTATCATTTAACTATTCTTGCCCAACAAAATACCTAGGTTTAAGACAGGCAATTTGTTTCTATGTTAGGAATACCTGTGATGTCATTTAAACCATTATTTTAGAGATTCGTAACTGTTAGCTAATGGTTCACAAGATATCTATGAAATTAATCATGCTGCTATCATTCTGCCCTTCCAGGTCTTCTGGAAAATGTTATTTTTGTAGCACATAGAGCACACAGTAAATAGTAGAGATCTTAATATGCCTTTTGTATTTCAATATATAAGATATTCTAAAAACACATGAAAAAGAGGTACACTGCCTCAGCAGATCCTGCAGCTGACTTTGATATGATCCACTCTTGTCTTCATAGCAGTTTTTAGCAATTTTTGTGCTCTTTTGTGACATTGCATGAGAGAAAATGCTGCATACTGAGTGGATTTATTTTGAAGGCAGTGTCCCATGCTAGAGAATATATGAACATTTGCCACTGGTGTCAACGAAATTCTACAGTTAATTAATTAATGTTTAAAGCACCTTAAAGATGAAAAGTGCTATGTGTTATTATTGCTTGTTGATGGCTTAGAATGAGTGTATTAAAGTACTTCTCTTAATTCATGAAATCTCAGAATGAATCTCTTGCAGAACCATTAAGATAGGCAGAACATTTATTCTATGGGTAAGCAGAAAAAAAAAATCAGCTTATTTAGTTCCAGCAAATCATCTGTAAGATGAACAATTTTTTTTCTTTAAATTACAAGGAAGAAACATGAATTAAAATAAAGTGAAATGTATGGGAATTTTACTTATTGTGTGATATACTTTTTTTACTTTTCTTACTTCTAACATATCTTCAATTATCAAATAGGAAATCACTTTTCACTGATAACTAAATGCACTGTCAACAGTTTTCAGTTGAGTTAATAATTGGTACCAGGATCAAATACTCTCTGTGACTCTGTCAGATTGCATGGGTAACAAAATGCTGACTGGTTTAATGACCTGGAGTACACAGAGCATGCCAGTAATCTCAATTGCTAGCACAATGATTTGCTAGATTTCAAAAGCAAGTAATAAATTGACTATCAGAGCAATGACACTGTTGTTTCCTCAGATGAGAACTATGTTTGAGAAAAGAGCAACTCAGTCCCTTTGTTTTCCATTACTGTTAGTTTTAGAATTTCTAACTATTAAAAATGGTTAGCAGGCTTATTGTAAAGTGTATTGATTTTGAATATATCCGAGAATAATGTATACACAGAAAGATGCAGTACAATTTTGGGCCATTTAACATGGGAAGTGGGGGTGGTAAGAATAGGCCCACACCATGAGGGTAATAACCTCACCATTAGCAATATCAAGAAGCAGGGAGATAAATATTTTTTCATTCTAGGACAGGACTGAGCACTAATTTCCCCAAGGAGCCTTCTCAGAAGTAATTTCTACAATTTATAAATCAATTTTAACAGCTGTTCATATTTCAGAGTGTATTAGCTACATTGATTCATGTTTGTGTATTGTCCTACTAAGGTTGTTGATTAAGATAATTTTTTAAAAATTTCAGATTTTCCAAGCTTTTGTCTTTTCAAAATTCTAATTTTCAAAATTCTTCTGATTCCTTTTAACAGAAGCATCCAAATCTTATTTGTGGAAATACATAGGAAGAAACAAATATGCCTATGTTTTCATATGAATATGTCTTTGTCCTTCCATTACAAATTTTGTGCATATTTCTGCAATTCATACCTACAAATGCGAAATATTTGAAAGTGGAGTTTGGGTGCTGCCTGGCTCTAGCAAAATATGGCTTTTTGTCTCTCACATTTTCATTTTGTCTCCCAAGCAGATCAAGCAGCTTAGTAAAATCTGTTTCTTAATTTACATGAGGCATGAATTCTCTGGGGCTTGAGGCACGCTCTCCCTAAACGCACTAACAGTGACTGCACAGTGTTGCACATAACTTGCGCACACTCAATGCCAGCCTGTTGGGTGATGAAACGGCTGAGCAATAATAGATTTGCAGAAGGCTTAAATCTGCTAATGGTGATTTGATGTTCTGCTTCCTTCTCTTAAGAGAGTAATAGATCGGGAGGAAAGGGAGGTCTTGTGGCAGCAGGGAAGACATTTGGAAAGACAATGGTCAAAGAGTCAGGTTCCCTGGGGAGACAGGGGTTGTTTAATGCAGAGCTGTCGTGGGCAGGTGTCTGAGTGCACTTTGGCACCTGCCGGGAGGCAGAGACAGCAGCTGAACAGGCGGCCTAAGCAAAGACCCATCCTATGTAAAGGAGAATCTTTATAATAAATGGATATTTTAAAAAATCTGACTGTGTAGTGAAGCCATGATGTCACTTCTTACAACACTTGGACACATGGAAATAGAGACATTTACCTAACAGCAGCAGAACTAAGATTAGAATAACTAATTCTCTATACTAAGTTCTCTATACTGTTAGTGATAGTTGTTCTCTAAATAATATTGATAGTATTGAATTGTACATTGATGTGTTACTGTGATCATTGTAGTTTGAACAACAGAAGTAGAACTCCTAAAAGTTCTTTTACAGAAGGCAAGTGGAGGTACCAGGAGTAGAAAGAATTAACTATTTATTATAAAATAACATTATTTGCATGCTAAAACCTCATTTATAAATACATTTTAATATAATTAAATGAAAAGCCTTATAGACATTAATGGGAGAAAATTTAGAAGTATGTTGAAGATTTTTCCCCTATTAGATTGATCACCGAGGTGAAAAATCCTGGGTTTACAAAGACATTATTCTTAGAAAGGAATACTAAACATTCTGAGAAGTCAGGTGTTCAGTTTGACAAGAATCATGGCTTTTAAAAATAATAACTTTCAATTCCAATCTCCATATCTACATTCCTTTCAAATTTTGCAAGGGAAAAAGTTGCACTATTAATGGTAAAAACAATAAAAAATCTGGTCCTGAAAGGGACAATTAAAATATTTCCGATGAAGACATGGCATGTCTCAAAATTCATTGCTTTAAGAAGATTATACTACATAATATATTAACCCATGATTGATGTAGCATATGAAAATGTCTTATTTACATCATACAACATCTTAATACGTTTCTCCAGCAGAGAAAATAACCATTGCAGTAGTCACTATATGTCATTCTTCTAGCAAGTTATACTGCAGAGTAATGCCAAAACTTGACTGGAAATCAAAAAGTCATCATCTCCTCAAATAACCTTTTAAGACAACTCCCTCAACATCCTTTTTCTGGTTTTAAAAAAATGCCTTTGCTGAAGCACCTCTTCCTGTAGTAGTATGATTATTACAGTAGCCATGACACTATAAAGATATAGTTAAGTCCTGGTTTGCGTTAGAACTGAACAATTCTGTTCACTGATTTTACTTTTCAGCTGAGTCCCTTCTAACTAACAGCACTTTCTGAAGTTAGCAGTATATTTTCACAGACAGTATCTGCTTTTAGCTGTGATAACGCTTGATGATAGAGTTACTGCCAAGGACTGGTGTGCAGACCAAAGTCACTGCTGACACTTGCATACCACATGAAGGGGTGCAGAAAGTGAAAGGCTGCACCTGTGGGGAGGAGCAGCCAGGACAGGTGACCCTAAACTGACCAACAATTTATTCCATCCCATATACGTCATATTCTGAATAAAGCTGAGGGATCAAGAGGGTCTTACTCCCTGGCTTCCTCTTGTTCAATGGCCAGCATCTGAGGAGGACACCGTCCATTCTGCTTTTGGTCCCAGCTCATGTGTTCCTGAAACCAGTTCCCGTCAGCTGCTGAGCCCAGTCTGGGACTTGCCCAGTGCCTGCTCCACAGCATCAGTGATGATGGTAATGTAATTGCCACCAGGGGGGGTGGGTTTGATACTGGTTTTGTATATATTTGTATATATTCCATTTTATTATTATTATCTTCATTAGAGCTGTTTTAGTTTTCTAATCCATGAGTCTCTCATGCCCTTTCTCTCCCATTTGAGAGGGGGCCAACAGCAATCCATAAGTCTCTCTCCATTATTCTCTTTCTATTCCCTTTTTTGGGGGGGGAAGAAAGGTCAACAAAGAGCATCTGTTATAGGTCTAGTGGACTGACTCTAAACTTTGACAACTTATAATAGCTTAAATTTAGCAGCTAAAGTAATCAAAATTTAGCAGCTCAGGTTTCAGCATGGGCCTATGAGAACATACTTTCAGAAACTTAACTACAGGTTTGTAGAATGAATGCTTCAGCTATCTAGATGAAAGCAAGTTTAAGTATAGTTATATTGTTGCAATCATGCCCCCACTTGCAGTGTAGACATAACATAACACCTCCTGCGGAGAGACAAATCAAACTCAGAAAGTCAAATACATTTGGTTTCTCAGATATGTTTCAGGTAATTTACAATTATAAAACTTGCACAGTAGGAATCTCCTTCAACATGATATAAGCTCTTCTCCTGTGCTATACCACTTCTTCCTGGAAAAGGAAAAACAAGTTCTTTTAAATTAGAAAAAGAGATGTTAAAGCAAGAAACTAATCTAAACCAACACTTTCAGACAGACACAGATCAAATAATCTGTGCAATTTCAAACTTCACCTTGAAAAGAGAGCTAGGGAAAAGTCTCGTCTCTTTTCTTGATTTTTTTCCTCAACAGAAGCCTGAATGATTTGACTCGACGACTTTTCATGCCACAAAATGCATAAACACATCTGCCACTATGATTAGGCTTAATTAATTTGTGCAGTTATACCTACTACTGGTACTATTACAGTATTTTTTACATTTCCTTTCTCTAATTAGGCAGAGAGCACTACAATACATGCAAAAAATCCTCGTGTAATCAGTGTAAGAATTTACGATGGAACACAATGATTTCCTTACTCTTTTCAGTGACAGGTTATAAAATCATATCTAATTTCTTTTTTTTACACATTTTTCTCATACAGATATTACAGATAAAAATATGAGTCTAGTAAAATATACTTGAGAAGTTCAAAGAACAAAAGCTAAACTGATAAGTCTGCTTCTAATTGCTAACTAATATTTACTACAACTGCATGACAGATGTATGTTAGTAAGATACATGTGCAAACTGTTTGATAAATTGTTAGAACACTCTATTTTAATTCAAAACTGGATGGTATAGGGTATAAAAGCCTTGTGACCTCTTTTGCAAGACAGCACTTCAGGCTAAAAGTAGTTTAAAGCATTCACTCATCCAGTTTAAAATCTAAAATACACTCTCTATGTGACAGTGCCTTCTCCCTGACCGCAGAAGTTTGGACTTATTAGGCATCTAGAACCAGTGAAATGGAGGTATGTTTCAACACTAATTCAAACACAATGATAAGGTGATAAGAACTAATGAATAACCGAAACAAGATAAAAATATTCCTTGCTCGTGCCCAACAGATGTTGTTCTGTTTAGCGGTAGTCTGATCCATTATCTTCTGAAGTCTGTGGAAATTACCTGGCTTTACTGAGACTGAATGAGACTTACGGAGCACTATGGATCTTTTAATATCATATTAGATCACTTTGCCTAGTAGTTAAATTCACAAAAAGTGCTCTCACTGGAAGAAAAAACTAATCAGTAAGAAGCACACCGGTCTTTGAAAGAAAATAGCTCCCTAAAGTTATTCAAAGCTATTTATGAACAATTTTGTGTAGTTTCATGTACTTTCAAACACCAGCTAGGGTTGTTCAAGTGCTGCCACACTATCGTGCACTGGTAAAATGCTGCTCTTCACTGTCGATTATTTTAGAAATGTTAACTCTTTAAAAAATGCTAGTGCTTAATCTAAGTACCAGCAGCAAACACAACACCCCAGGAAGATGGATATTCGCAAGAGTTGTAGATATCTTAACATAGATACCAAAGTATAATTTGTCAGTGGCTTCCCTAGGATCACAAAACCTGGATGTTTTGTGAAGAAACAGATTACCAGAGAGGGCATTACTTGGTTTAGGCAGGATTCAGCACGTTACTAAATCCCAATATACGCTGCTTAGACAATCTTTAGGAGGGGTCCTGAGAAAGAAAGGTGAGACAGTGATAAACAGCATTCCTAAGGATTTTCCTCCCAGTGACATTATGTTAAGACATTGCCTTTTCAGAGTTACTTATATCTGTATTCCTTCCAGAGAGAACATGACTTGGTTTTCTGTAAAATTATCATAATTTAGTAAAAGAAAGAACTTAGAGGAAATGAACAACATGGAAACTGTGTTGGTTTCAGTTTAAGGGTATGTGTCTATGCAAGTTGATGTAGACCATGGCAGGCTCATTGCACACACGCTCTGAGCCACCTGAACTGCACCAACAACTGGAAGCCATGGAGACCCGACTGCACAGACTCATGCCTGAGTCAATGAGCTCATTCTAAGTAACAAAATACAGGATAAAGTGGGGAGGTAGATCAACAAGCAGGACAGGGGGAGTATACACATATCCTCACTCCAGATCCCATGCAGGGTCTGTAGTAGCTTCTAGTACTTCCTGCCTCAGGGGCCTCCAGCTCTCCCAGAACTTCAGACTTTCTGCTCCAGAGCTTACCCTCAAGATCTTTATTCCCAGAACTTTGAGCTCCTGATCTCCTCTATGCTCACACCTTCCACATTCAACTTAATGCACATAGCGCCCTACTGCCTTTGCCCAAGAGTGCCTAGTCTTATTTAACATATTTGAGCTACTCAGCTGTCACCAGCCATTCTCTTACAATTTGTCCTCACAAAGAACAATCCTATGAAACACTTCTTTGCATATTTGCTTGATCCAAGCCTTTTCATGCATTTTCCATTCACATCTATGATCCTGGAGCTAATTCACAGAATTACATTAAGTGTTAAGATGAACTCCTTGTACTGAGTAGAGAATTGTCTGTCCTAATAATACCATGATTCCTGAAGAAATGTGTCAGTGACTTACCCAAATGGATAGTTCTCAAAATGTATCTGATTATCTGATTTCTAAGGTTGACAGGGGAAGTTAATGGCAGAGAGAGAAATTACAAGAAAATACAAACTGCAACATTATCTTTGTTTTTGTAATAAACGCACTAGGTTTAGTAATGCTTTGCACAAAATTTCTCATATTCTTGGATGTACTGAACTGAATTCTGATTTTTTTCTAGTTCCTCAGACGCATCCTTTCCTCCAGACCATGCCTCCTCATTTTTTCACTTTCTTCTCTTTGATTGAATGCCTGTGTCCTATTTAGCCAGTTGCCAAACTACAGTCCTTAGCCCTGCAAAAATTTGCTTTTATGAGTTGTGAGCAGTAATGGGGCTCAATGCTACAGCATTTCTTCCGAACAGCCTCTGATTTACAGCACTTGGAGAAAGGAATTCAAAGTACCCAATCTCTGTGTGTATATACCTTTACTGCTGGCTTTCCCTCAAGCCCTTACACAGACAGAATTTCATTTTGATGTTTCCAGTTGTCATCAGGACAAAATGATAGCCTTTTTGCTACAGAATAAATATTATACTGGGACATCTGTTGGTCTTCCTCCTCTTCTTGTAGCTTGAATCTTTTTTCCCATTGATTGTTTTGGTCTGCAGTTTCATATTCTGAGCAAAAGAAAATGTAATATTTGTGTTCTGCTGCTTATCAAGGCCATTCTTTCACTTTGTCTGCTAACAGCCTTTCATGATCTCTACACTAAGTTAGCTTAATAACAAGCATAGCTGGTCAAAGTAATATATGTGTTACTCACAATGTTCTTCTCACTTAGGGTAGTGTTACAATTTTTAAGCAGTATTTCTAAATTTGGGGTTAAATTAAGAATAGATTAAAATATACAATGTGTCATGTTTGCACTTTATTTTTGTTTCACTGGTAAATACAATGACCAAACTGCCTTGTCTTCTTTTTGGTTGCTATGTAATCTTTTTTAGTTATGACTCACACTTTAAAAATAAATGATCAATATTTATGTGTATCCTGACTGTGCTCTTAAAAGGAAAGACGAAGATGTTATCTCAGAAGTTCTAAACCATTCTGTAGACAAGTTATTTTTAAAAAATGACATATTTTTGAGTAAGTGGAGATCCTGTTACTTTGGGAATATTTGACTGCATGCAATTTTGGCATTGATTCCACCCATCTCAGGCAGAGTTATTTATTATAACGCTTATCAGTGCACTATAGATGGTTAAGGGCATAGTTTCCTTCTTATTCCCCCAATGCAGCAGAAATTTTTGCATCTTCATTTTTGTTTTATATAGGAATCAGATTACTAAAGAAACTATGGTTCAGTTCAGGAGGCTTGTTATGTAGATTCCAACCAGGGCATTTTCTGTCCTGCCGCTGAGCACTCTAAACTCTACTGGAATATAACAGTAATTTTTATGTTTATGAAACAAAACTGACACTAGGCAGTGAGCCATCTTTCAAACAGACGAAACATATATATATATATATGTACATATACACAATCCTTTATCAATAGTATATACCAATTTGTAAAGATGTCAGTCTAATCTGCTCCTTCCACATTAGCAGCAGTGGTTAAAAATTGCATAGATTTTGTACTGCAATCCAAATTATATGAGAAGAGAAATAAATGCAAGGAGTACTTTTTCTAGTAGTGCATCTATATGCTGTTTGTTTTAGCTTGTGGCCGGCAAGACATAAAAAAAGTAATATGGGATTTTTGATGCTATGATAAGCTGCTTCTAGCTTCTGCCCTGTCTGCTGCTGAGGACACACCCACACAGTCTGGCTCATTACCTCTAAGCATGACTGATTCGTTTTTGATGGAAAAAATGGCACAACACTACAAATTAGTCAACTGGAGCTATAATTGAAAGAAAGTAGAGCACATGAAAGACTTGCTTTGAATGCCCAGATAAATCCACTTGACTTTCACTACTACCATCTGACAAAGCTGGCAAATACTCTGGTGCTGTAAAAGCTTAAGACATGCAAAAACCTTTGATGCCTTATTTGTAAGAACAAGTAGTGGAAAAAATTATCTATTTCAGAATGGGAACAGCATTAAATGTGATGAGTTTGGTTTACTAGGGTTATATCTGACTCTTACTTAGTAAATTACAGTAAATACAGGCTCCAGAAATTTTTCGTTGACCTCAGCCTAGGACAATCATTTTTGTCCACCACAGGATCCTGGAAAATAGCCTGCAGTTTGCACTGACTATATTAATTAAGCATCTTTTTAGAATTTACTGTGGTACTTTATTTTTTCATTCAGCATTACAACAGGAAGGTTATTGAAGACCTGACTCACACAAGTGAAACAAAAGCTTGGGAAAGAAAATAAATATTGTACAAAATCATGACAACAGAGAAGCACAATAACACTTCACAGAGGAAAAGAATCAATATAAATTATCAGTATCTGCAGATGCACTACAATCTTCCCATCTCAGCTGGGAACTAACAGGGGAACTGTCTCACCAGAATTACAGATGACTGCTTCAGGAAGGTATTGATCCAGTTTGCCTGAATTCCTAGTCAATGGAGAGAAAGAAGCACTTTTGAAGAGCTACAGAGATAGATCTTGTCCATCTAACACAGCTGCTTTCTTTTTTTAAATGACTACACTACAGATGCAGTCAACATGTTTTTAGCTTAAATCTCAGTATCAGCAGAGCCCTGCTTGCAAGACAGGCCATCATCACTCTGTCCAAAGCAACCACCTTTAAGTATCAACAACTAATGTTAAGGGTAAAGGAAACTATTAAAAATTTAGGGAGAATCCTGGAAAGTAGATGGACTGCACTGGTACTTTGAAATGGACCTAATTCCTAATTTAGGCACGATTTAAGCACATGACTTAATCCCAGTATACACTACTTAGACAATCTTTGTAGGAGGATGCTGAGAAAGAAAGGTGAGATGGTAGTAAACAGCATTCTGAAAAATTTTCCTCCCAGTGACACTCTGTTAAGACATTCCCTTTTTAGAGTTACTTCTATCTGTACTCCTTCTCTTAATCTGATTAGATGTACTTATATATCTATGCTAACTATATATGTTAATTATACAAATAAAAAACATTAAAATGTATTACAGATATCTACATTGTTACCGTGGGAGTATTTTTTACTGCGATTTACACTTCTTCCATTAGCAGTTCATCATTTTTTCAATGTCTTAACAAGCCTAAATTATTCAGCATAGCAGTAATAATGCTAAACTGTATAATACAGTGTTATTGCTAGGTATCTTGCAAACCTGCTTTGAACTTCTAATACAGGTCTTCAGGCTTGTTTGTTCCCTGCTTACCATCCAGCCCAGTTCTAAGTCTGTAACTAGCTGTGGATACTATTTAAAAACTGATTTCTTAAATATCAGCAAAAGCAGGCCAAGATTCAGGCTTTGTTACAAAGGTTTAGGTAGCTTTGACTAGAAAATGCTTGCTATTAATGAAAATACAGCTTATACTTAAGCACTCGAATGTAATTATTGCAATTCTGAGTACCATGATCTCAAATCTCCTGCCATCTCACAGAATTGTTACCTCTTATTAAAGTGTGTAGGCCTGACAAACCATGCAACTACATGCCTAAATGGAAAATCCAGAAGTAATGACTTATCTGCCTAAGCCAATCATGAACTGGAATGTTGAAAAAATGAGAGGAACTTAAGCACTTTTTATTAAAGATCAATGTCTAAATCTGGCCAGATAGGTGATTCTTTCTGACTGACATAGTTTGGTAGAAACTCTCCTATTAATTGTCCAGAGATTAGTTTTCTATTAGAAGAAATCAACATTAAGTGTAACAGAACGGCCAATATCTTAGCATAGTTCCTAGCTAGTTACCTAGCTAAGTTCCTCAGCTAGGTAATGTGCAAGTCAGTGTCAAACTCCTATTTCACTGAATTTGAAGCAGGTACCAAAAATAGTGCTGAAATAATCGGAGGTCTGAATAACACAACACTTCTTCAGAGGTCTTTCTTCTTGTACTCCTTTAGTGGTTTTGAATTAGTTAGATCCAAACAAGGTATTTGGGTCTTAGTTACATACACCACAGGCAAGGACTCTAGCCTCTACAGCACAGTTCTGGCCAAAGGAATACTTAGTTGGTTACAGAAAATGGAAGAATTTCAACATGAAGGACTGAGATTCTCCACCTTCCCACTGATACTCAATTTAGACCACTTGCCCAAAAGACAGGTTCAGGTGACTACCTTACATCAGTCAGACCCAAATCTCTCATCTCAAACGGGCTTATAATTGATGTAGGCTCTTGCCTAGCAGCTTTCTGTTGTATATTTTCCATTTCATGAATAAGAGGTCTGACACAAAGTCCTGGCAGGACAGAACTCTGGTCCTCAGAGGTTCATGAACTATGCCATCAGTTTCATTTAATTGGATGTGGGACAGCATCAGCGTTTAGATATCTTTCCATCTGCTCACTGGTGCATACTTCAGAGGTGCAGCTAGGGACTTTGGAAGGGAAATTAGATCCTAAGTATTTTGTAAATCTCATCCCTAAATTGAAATTATTCCTGGGTTTGCAGGGATGAGGATTTCAGATGTCTTCTTTCCATCTCTTAATCGCTGTTTAGAGTTTGAAGAAAACATTATTAAATACACTTTTAATCAATGTGAAAGGTGTTACCCCACTAGAATGTATTTTAACATACATAAATCATAGTTAATTCTATTAAGTTAGTGTATAGAGGTCATAGTACACTTTTCCACTTAATGGACACTTTCTTCCTTTGATTCTTAAATGTCCTGTAAATATGGCCCTGCATGCAACATCCTCCTTAAATATTATAATATAAATTATGTAAAATTATTATTTTTTTAAGTTATATGACTTTTGTATGGGAGAGCTGCAATTGGGAGAGTTAAATGGAACTGGGTATTTGGATTCCTGTCCACAAAATTCACTTATCTAAGTAGAATTTATTACCTCCTTCCAGTATAATGAAATAACAATAATGGGAAATTTCTTAAAATCTGTGCAAATTATAAAAGGAGTCTTTTTCAGCTCTGCTACCATCCGCTGTCCCCAAAGCAACAGAAAATGTCAACCAAACACATCCAAATAAAACCATTTGTACAATTCAAGCACTGTAGAAAGCAACTTGCGTTTAAAATAAATAACAGTTTTCCTGTGATTTAAAAAATCTACTAAGCATTTCTGATTTCTATTCCAGATCACTCCCACACACTTACAAGGAGCCTGCTGTATTTTCTGAACTGTAGAAGATACTAGGTTTTATATTTCTTCCAGCTGCACATGAACATAAACCACACGGAGCCAAATTTCTTTTTAGTGCAATTCCTGCTACTGAATAAAATGTCTGTTTCTGGTTCCAGTTCTAAAGTATTCCAACACAGCTAAGTGAATAATTTACTTCAACGTATTTAGTAATGAAACTTACTTAAACCTAAAAGTTTATCTCATAACCCATTAATTTAATAGATAGATTTATTTTTCTGAAGCCATGAAAAAAATCTGTGTTATAGAGTTTAAACATGGAAACATTAATTAATTAATTTTATTAATTAATTTAATCTAGGTGTAATTCCTTCTTGGTTTCAGATCACTTTCTAAATTTATTTTTAGATCCAGTCTTGTTACAGACACAAGTATTAAAAGCTCTTCATATGAAGTTCTTCTGAAGAGGTAAGATACAATTTTAGTTAAACCAGTGCAAATTTTATATCAGAAAAGGCCTATATTCCAGCTGTTAAATATTTATTATTGGTAATAGTATAACTCAAAAAGATACCACTGCTTGCTTTTAATTCCAAGTGAAAACATTCATGCTTTCTTATTCTCCTTCCAGCCATATCTAACATTTTCTACTTTTCAAGCATTGCTCATTTGACATGGGATATTAAGTACTGACAAGAAATGTAATATCCATAACGTTATTTTACAGAGGTATTTCCAAGACTATAGGTCATTTCTTAATAGTTCACAAAATCTGGCTGAATCACAGGTTATTAGATCACATATTTCTAACAATTTAATTTGCTTTACATGTCCTTTTATTTTTCTTGCTGGGATGATACTATTTCTGATAAATACTTCTTTTTATGAAGCTGTTTCAGATTTACTGCAATTTGTGCTGGCTATTCTCAATTTTTTTTCAGCTTTCCCAGTGTAAACTCAATTTTTTCCTCAAGGAAGTTGCAGCCAGGTAATATTTACACAGCTATTCCAAAGACGGAACCTTCCCTTTAGCTCTTTTTCCAAATTTTCTTCAGAGCTTGAGATCAAATATCTCCCTGCGTGCAGAGTAGAAAAAGAAATAAAAAAGTCTGTAGATATTTGATTGATGCTGGGTTTGAAGATGAACTGCATTCTTCATACCTCCAACCTAAGGATCTATCTTCCTAAGGGAATAAAACATTACAGAGCAACAGAGGCTGCACTCTTCAGTGGTCACAAGAATAACTAAAGGGCTTTTATTTGGTGTGTAGGGAAAAAAAGTACCATTTGGGGATGTAAATACTTCATTCATATTAGATTAGGGAAAACAAGTAACCCTAAAACACCTCAGACAGAAAACGAAATGCCTTGAACTTTTTTTACCTTTTATACATACATCCAAATTCTCTTGTGTAAAGAATTATGATTTAAAAAAATACAAGCTGGTACTTTCTTGAAGTAAAATATCTTAGCTTAGTGCTCACAATACCTTTACTGCTAGGCTGCATTATGCCTTTCATGTTGTCACACTAATTTGTTCCTAATTTCCTTCATTAGAGCTTCTGCTGTTTTTCTTTCTTTTGTCCATTTTTGCTTCATGTCTTTTTCAGCTGTGCAATTCACTCCTATATTTTTCATATTCTAATGATCACCTTTTTTTTTGCATCCTGTTTTTATCCTTCAGTTCTGTTCCTAGTCCACCCTCAAGTGACCAGAAAGCTACACAGAGTTGGTGTCATCCAAAGCTGAGTTCTGCAGATGTAGAACACGAAAGGTGATGATGTTGTCTCCATAGCCCAAGTCAGTATTCATACAACTCAAAAAATATCAGCACAAAACAGGAGCTAGAAGAAAAGGCAGAAATATTCACACTAGGCAGAAAACCTATTTGCTTTCTTTATAGACATGATAAGGATGGATTTGGATTTTTTGTGATTATTTTAAACCTGTTTTCCCAATCCATAGTAAATTTCAATTTAGTATGTAACCTTCTCTCCCAAAAGAGAGGACATCATTCTGCAAATTTTTAAATTCATTATTAAGTCTGAGAAAGTAAAAAACATCACAAAGAGGAAATCTGTACAAGCTTGCATCACTGACTTGGTGGTGTTGAGGTGACCAAAATACCTCTAGTGCTATGGTCTAGTGCACTTCACAATACCACCCACAGTTGGTTGCAACCAGTAGTTGCTAAAGTTAGTTAAAGTAGTTAAAGTTGCAATGCTACTTTAGAAAAATTAAGAGGAATAGACACATACATATTTTCCCACAGGTACAGCAGCACTCCTCAATTGCCCAAAACCTTTTTTGGACAAGTCTGTACTCCCTCTTTTGTACTCAATCATTCAAGTTTATTGAGATGAGAAATTTGCTTACTGCACACATCATCTTTATCTGTGTTTGGAACTATTTGGTTGGTTCTTTTTCCTTTTTTTTATTTTTTTTTTTGTCTTCATGTACTGCATAAACTACTTCACAGGGAAAAATACGGTTTCATGGAAAAATTAGAAGTGATAAGGAATGTTCTGTTTTCCTCTGCATAAAAACCCCTAAACAGACCAACCTACTCCCAAACTTCACACAAAACAAGCTGTTTTTAAACTAATGAATTCTGGTACCACTACATGTTCTGAATATGCCATTAATCTACAACTAGATTCATCAGCTTCAAGAGGGGTGTCCAAAAAGGATGTCCAAGCAGTGTCCAAGAAAGAGGCAAGCATGATGTAAGAGGACATGCAAATGGAATTCAAGCCCTGTAGCTGTAAATGTCATCCTCTGTTCAGCAAAATTTGAATATGAAAGATTTTGTTTTCTGCTCTATTTGCCGTCTTGGTGCAGAAGATATACTGGGAAGAGATGATGAATTTGTTTTGAAAAATTATACAACGGATGCTTTAGTTGCTGACCACTGAGAATCATATTCTGACAAATTTAAAATCCTGCTGATTTGTATTTTACTTTGAGAACAGTTTCATTGATTTTTGGTCTGGCCCTGAGTCCAAGGAGAAAAGCGCCTAGTATGTGTTCTGATTTGGTTTTGGTTTACATCATTGATGAAGAAGGAAGGACAACAGATATGTCATTAGAAAAGATGTGATATCAAGTCAGCACATTTCTTTCTGCTATTCTCCCACTTGCTGAAGAGTCACAAGGGCATATTTAGACTTTTGAAGTTTGAGAACTCTTTCTTGAACACTTCTTCTCAAAAGAAGACCACAGCTAGGTATCTGAATGAGCTCTCTTCCCTCCTTTCTTCCTCCCTCCTTCCCTCCCTCTCTCTCTTTTTCTAAATACCAGAGCAACTGCTACTACTTTAGATGCTGGATACATGCCTACAATGAAGGACACAACAAAAATAAAAAGGAATTCACAGTGATGCAGATACAACTTATTTCCACTGTAACCATGGTTTCATCAGTGAGTACTTCTATTGTTAGCACACCATTTTAAAGGCAAAGAGGAAAACAGCAGGTCTTTCTGATAGCAAGACAGATCTGAATCCAACATGACAGAATGTCTTATATAAGGAAGACACAAGACTGAGGGGAGTATACTGCAGTTCTCATTACTGTCAGGACATTCCTGAATTACTGAAAAAAATCATGTGCTTGAAAACACTATCTGCCTCAACTGATTTCCTAATACTCTGTAGAATACTCTGAAATTATGAAGACTGCATCATGCAATGAAAAGCTAAAAAAGGACAATATATGACGATAGTTCCTAGTGATCATTAGTATTGTGTATGCTCATCAAATATTTTCTTTCAATCATTTGATCTAACAAGCAGCTTTGGATTAATGTAATGAATTTAAACTACAGTCATTCCCAAATAGACCTTTTATAGCAAGTCATATTAATACATTTGGAAGATATTTCTGTTCCTCTTGAAATTTTATCTGAAACTTGGAACATTACCCCTTTAATCCCCACAGCTGAAATCTTCTTCAGATATAATGGCAAGGATTAATGCAATACAGAATGAAAAGTAAAAACCAGTGAGGGAAGTCATCAGAAGAAAAATAAACACACATGAAGGCATTTCTATTTCCTAGAAATACTGACTAAATGATAATTAAACAATATAGTAAGAAACCTGAAAATTCAAGCACTCAGATGGCAAGATATTACAAACTTAAAAACAAACAAAACCACAGGGAGTATTAGCACAGATATATTTTACTATTATTATTTTTAAAATCCCCTCTGTGAGTTACCTATAAATATACTGGGTGAAAAGAGCCAACTGTCTGAAATCAAATACAGTCAGGGTAGTAATTAAGTAAGAAAGTTTTTTCCCCTTTTATACATATCAATTCAAGTCATGACTCCACCAAAGTAATATGTTTAGAAATTCTGCCAATAGGAGTTTCTGTTTATCATCTGCAGAATAGATCTTGGCTGTGGGACAAAAACCTTACATGAGCCTCAGAAGCACTGACAGAGAGACAGACAGACAGTGGTGTCTCTCTTGATTTTAATGCTTGTATTTTGGAGGTAGTATTTAATAACACATAGATGATGCATTTTTAGGGTATTCTACCTCCTGTGGAGTTTACCGTTCATATGGAAAAGTCAAGACAAAGGCTTAACTACTTCTCATGCTATTTTTATTTTCTTTCCTAATTCTCCCAGGTTGAGATCGCAATTTCAATCTCTTTGGAACTGCTCCATCCAGGTTTAGAACCCCTGACACACGTTTAAAAGGAAAACAAAACAATATGAAAGAAGACACTTATAAGATCAATGATCTTTTTCACAAGCATCACTCGAGTTGTCCTTATTCTGTCGCTTTCCTCCTCTCCACTCAGAAGTCCTAGCTAAACCACAGGTTTGACATGGCTATCACTTCAAGTCCCAGAGTCATAAGACTTCATGAGAGTAAATTTATTTTTAAACAAAATAGGAAATTCTCAGGTTCCATTATATTGCAAAAAAGTCTTGAAAACGCAAACAAATGTAACAAATACAGCAATATGTGCAGAAAACCTGAAACCCAAGTACTGAAAGCTGTCAGTCAGATACATCTGGAGAGGAGAGCGTGGACCTCACAGCCCTGTGCCCTCTGCCATGCCACACTTGTGGCAGTGCTCCCAAGAGCTCATACTATGGATGAGCATCCTTTCAGCTCAGTATACTCCTAGCGCTAGCTGCACTGGAACCTAGTGACTGTGGCAGCAGTGACAAGAGAAGATGCCCCTCTGGAGGTGAAAGGCAGAGAAACATCCCCAGGCGAATGCCAGGATTGCCCTGAAAGGGATCCTTCAAGAGGTATTGACTTGCATGTCAAGGCCACAGAGGGTAGCCTTAAGGAAGCACTGGGCATTGGCTGAGAGGATTAGTGCTGGGATCACAGGCTGACATACGCGCTCGGTGACACCTCGCTTGCCACATCATACCAACATATGCTTCTCCCAGACAAAGCTTGGTCACCTCAAATGCACCCTCGCTTTAAAACAACCAAAAAAAGCAAGAAAGCGATATATACTTCAGTCTTTTATTCTTTAGTTTGCTTCCCATTTATGTGCCTCACTATTTAAAGCGTTCAGTCTTTGTGTACAGTCAGTATGAAGTTATTTGTAAAAATAATGTGTAGTAAATTGGCAGACAAGTACAGTTTAAAATATAGACAATCTGTTGAGTGCTTTAGGAGAGCTGCCATAAAATTTCATTTCTTACATTATAATATGTTTAACATTTTATGCAACATAGTACTTCAAGAAAAATGATAAAATTAAGCAGTAAAAAGTCTTTGAAAATGCTTTGTAGAGAAGAACACACAGAGTGACTGTCAGGGCACAGCGAGGGTGGGGATGGCAGGGACTTCCCCAGGGTGGCTGGGCAGGGCCTGGTGCCAGGGCTTGTCCCGCCCCATCCAAAAGTGGGGCAGCCAAGGGGCACCAGGGCAGTCTCAGCCCTGGGCATCAAGCATCTCCCTGGGGACGGGCTGGGATGTGGGTCTGTGGGTGGACCAGACAGGGCAGAGCTGTGGGAAGCTGGAGCCCAGACCTACTGCCAAGTCACTGGTTTACTGAGCTTTCAATGGAGAGAGAAATAGATACAAACAGTACCATTTTAACCGTTAAGAAAATAAAATCTATAACTGATATTGTATTATTCACAGAAAGTTCTCTTAACTGTATTTTTCCAGGGTAGAGCTGATAACATTGTAATCTGATGAGTTTATTAAATAAGATTCCACTACTTACACGGGGCTATAGAAGACTGCAAATATCTTCTATTTGAGGCCCGAGGGCCCTGACAGCAGCTATTAACAAATGCTGGTAACTTTCTACTAGATTTACCACTTGTTAAAATTCCACAAAGACTCAGAAAACAATAATCATTTTCTACAGTCAGAATTTAATATGGGAGTCAACATACCAAGTTGTTCAAACACAATACCAATTTTTTTGGTGATTGTAATTAAAAAATTAAACAGGCATAATGAATAAATCATTTGAACATCTACACACTGTGAAATCCAAAGTCCACTGATGCTAAACCCCATGCCTATATGGAGCCAGAATTTCATCCCAGTTCTTTACACCAGTATCTAGTGCACAACATTGTCTCTTTGTGGCATTGTCATTCTGTATCAAAAACTATCTCCAGAAAAGTAGCAAATCTACAAAACTTTCTTACCTTATTTAGTTAAATTAAATAGGTTCAACTTTTAAGGAAAGAAAATAGGGTTTTTTTCTTCAGTTGTTTATTAGTTAGATCTTAAATAATAAATGCAGGGGGAAGAGAGTTGTTGGGGAGCTTTCACTACCTAGAAACTGGCAAAATGTTCAACATATTTTTAAGTTCAAGATCTGCAAAAAATTCCTCCCTGTTTAAGTATATGGTTTACTCTTGTTTAGCATTAAGACTCCATTGTTTTTTGTGTTCCACATGTATAGGTGTTCCTTTATACATAAAATATTTTCTATGCCAAACTCAGTTAATCTTTAATCTGGTGAGAGTACACTTGAATGTTTTTCCCCACATGCATCTATAGTGTTGAAGACTCATAGCAGGGAAGTCCTCAGCTTTGTAAGACCTAATTGGCCCCATCCCTTTAGGGACCCCCTCTTTAGCTCTGAGTTAAGTGCTGGGTGAAGAGGTATTGTATTGCTTTGGAGAGATTCACACAAGAAAATGAGCTAAGGATAGTTTCAATATTTCAAAAAGGTTATGCATTTGTGACAGTTCTGGAAGATTTATCCTAACCTTTCACTCTTATGCAATAATATTCTTGCCTTTCCTGCATGAAGAACCAAAGCTATTATACACATTTCTATGATACATAAAGTTGTTCTGAGATGGGGGCTTCTAAGGCTTAAATAAAATGATAGTTGGATCCAAGTTTTAGGTTGGGTCCTATGCCAAACAGCAGGAGATGCTCTAAGGAAAACAGGGTTTAGTCTAGTACTCTAAGGGAGCCATCAAGTATTTACTAAATCAGGGGATGGGAAAAGAGCATCCTGGACTTTGTCAGTGCTTTGACCACTGAACTCTGATGCTAGCGGTAGTCATTGTCTTTTCTCTCTCTCCCTAACAGCATGAGAAGTATGACAGTCATCTGTGTAACACAGCTTCAATTTAATTGAAAAATAACTGACTAATTGTATTAATCACCCTACAAATGATAACGGTTGTTTTTCTCTTTCTGAAAAGGCTAGGTAAGATGTTAACTATATCTCTCTCTTACTCTCCTGTCTAGTGTTTGAAATAATTCCCATTTCTGCAGGGTTTATTTTTTACTTTAAACTGTATATTTTTCTTGTTTGCAAATTTCAGGTTTTTTCCTATGATTTGAAAGATTTTTACCTTTTATAAGTTATCTATGTGTATCAGATTGGATTTGCTTTTATCTCAACAAATGAAGAGAGAAAGAAATGGACTACCTGGAAGCAAAAGGTAGAGTTGTTTTTCAAAGAAAAGGTTAATAATAAACAATGGCTGTCAATGGTCATCTTTAGCTTTCCAGTAATAAACTGAAAAATTGTTATTCTATCAAAACGAAGCAAATGTTAAAAAAGTAGGAACAAAAAAACCCTCAAGGATATAAAAGAGACATGGAGAAGTAGAATGTGAACAAAATATAATTTCTTAGGTGTGCAAAATTTTCAGTCTGAAATGGAATGTCTCTTGGCTACATTTCATACTGAGATTTGCTCATTTTCATGTGATTAATATGGAAAAAAATTGTTTAGACATTATTTGGGGATTTGATAATAACCAGATAAATTATCTGGTAATTTTCTGGAGAATTCTTACTGCATTGAGATTTTGTGGGCATGTTTTTTTTTAAAACTCTCTTGAGGACCTGTTGGTAGGTGTGTACGTGAGTATGTGTGTGTGTATGAAATGTGACAAGTCTCCTTCAACTGGGAACCTGAGTTCTGCAAACAATGACTTTTTGTTCATCTCTGGTTTTCTGCTTGCTTTTCCTTTCCTTCTGTTAACTAACAGTAGAAGTGTGAAGCTTGTCATGCATACAGATGTTAAGAAATCCTTGACATGACTGAAAATAATTTGAAAGTAGTAAAATAAATTGCTAGCAGCAAGGCACATAATTAGCAGAAAATATGACTCACTTAAAGGGTAAAATTTAGAAATACTGTAAATACATGTAGTTCTCCTTGCTACTGAATTTCTGGTCCATTACTATTTTCTACTGTGAATTTTTATTCAGAAAACTGAAAAAAGTAGAATTAACATTTTTATTTTTTTATTACATGTAATGGGCACTAAACTGCACTAAAAGTCACAAGCCAAAGTAACATATTTGACAATAATATACGCTAGAATATTCTAGCTATGCGCTAGAATAACTTACCTTTTGTCTAATGTAATCCATAACAATCTAACATATAGACAGCAAAATAAAGAACAGGCTCAAGATTGCTGAGCTTTATGTAAATTTAAATTTGTACTGCTTCATGTTTAATGACACAACAAGCGCTCATAGTTCTTTGTTCATGGATGGCTGATTATTCCCGTTACTGTAGAAGTGTGTAGAGAAGTACAGAAAAGAGCAAACCTAAGAGCCCCGTACTGGTGCACAGTTGACAAGGGGAGAGGCTGAAAACTACCAACCCTGTTGTGATGTCGTTAATGCTGTTTGGGCCATGTTGTGAAATACGCTTTTCTGGTTGCAAGAACAGTAGCATTCAAGCCAATTTAATTTTTCTCTCTGTTTCTATATTTTGTTGCTGATGTTCTTGTCTGTCATTTGTTTGATTACTATTTGAGATTCTTTGTCAGGTATATTTTGTGGGCAGCAAACTCAACAGGTACATAGTAAAATGGGTTGTGTATGAAAACATGAGTACATGAACTTCTGAAACAAGTAACTAGTTTGGGCTTTTTGTACTCCCACATCTTCCACTGTTTTTTCTCTTATTGATGATTATGAAACTAAGCTTGTGCCATAAAGATTTATGGTTCGTACAGTGGCTTCTCTTCCTCAGTTCTACGTTAATTAAAAAAAATACGTTGTGCAGATTGAACTCCCACAGTCACTCTCCTTTTTCTGGAAACCTGGAAACCCTTCCAAAGTACCTTGTTGTTGACAGGGCTGTTAGACTCCACAGTGAATAAAGAATCCAGTTTCTTTTTCTTCCTTTTTCTTTTCCCAAAGGCTTGATTTTATTACTAGCCCCCTGTACTAAAGAAAACGAGTTTATATTGTCCAGAAAGCAAGAAAACTAGTTTCTTTTGCTTTAATGTAATTCCTTTAATTCCAATAATTTGCACAAAATTCTTTAAGTTCCAAGAATATGCACAACATTCCTTAAATTCAAACAACTTGCACCAAAAAAAGAAGTGAGAAAGAAAAAAAAACCCAACTGAGCCTCAAAACAGTGAGAAAGAGTCAGTACATTTATACGGTAAAGCTGAAAAAATAGCCTGGTGGAGAGACTGGAAATTGTATTGCTCATTTATTACTGTAAGCATAGGAATTATTTCTTTTAGAATATATTTTTAATGTTATTTTGCACACCTGTGATGAAGATTTTGCAGCCATAACACAGCGCCTTAAACAACTCAGCATTCTTTGAAACTTCTTATGTGCAGTAGGAATGAACACCAGGAGATATTGCAATGCGGTGCTGGGATCTATCGACAAAGCAAGGCTTTATTGTTGGTGACCAATTATCTTCTGATCTCCTTTCTAAGCACCATAAGTTATCATTCTCTTAACCACACCAGAGTGAAAGCTGACATGCTTTGGCTACACAGGAAAGCCAATGGTTGAAAGGTGGGGAAACATTTTCAAAGTAAAGAGATTCTTTTTTTGCTGAAAATTTGTATAACATTCCAGGTTAACCTGTAAGTTTCCCTATATTCCATTCTCTAGCATAATATTAATGTACTTTTGAGGTAATTCACACAGCATTTTCACTAACATCTGTTTTAATTAGCAGCTCTTGTGCATTTTTTTCTTTACCTTGTCAGAGGCAGAAGGTGTACAGTGAAGTGCCTTACTTCAGCATGTTTTCTTGTGTGTCTTTGTTTTGGCATGTTTATATACTGCTAAATTCAGCCTAGCAGCTAAGAAAATCCTATGAGGGTCCTTCATCTTATTATTTTTGCTGAGCAGATGAGATTTTTTTCTGATAATGAAACATTCTCTTATAATAAAAGAACGCAACTGTCAAACCTCAAACTTTAATTAATCTAAACTACAGCCATCCCCAAAACCCATGGAATATTTGAAAGCATTGAGAATCAGAACTTGTTTTACAATTCCATATCACCGTGTTTAAAATCTAGACTGAGGAGTGGAGTGTCTACTTTGGCTTCCTCTGAGTAACCTGCCTAGCTGAGGAGCCATATTGCACCACAGTGCAGTACTTGCAGTCTCCTGATTATTCATCCAGCTATATAGCACTTCTGTAGCAAAGCAGAGCAACTATGAACATCTAAGTAGCTGAGATAGAATGTGACACCGAGATAGAATTTGCTGGCAATCTGGTGGTGGAAATTTTAATTTGAATATTGCTTCACACAGGTTTAGTGTAAACAGGTTTGACTTATATGTGGGAAGGAACCAGGCATGACCTGAAACCCCTATGAGATGCCTCAGTGTCTCCACATTTTCAGATGAAGAGATCATTGGTCTTTAGCTTCTTATCTTTTTCAGGCTTGTGATGGAGCAGGAATCTTGGGGTGGAAAGGTAGACTAATGGTGTCAGTTTGCTGTGATGCCGGCTATGATGTCTGTTTTAGTGCCAGTGGTGTTAGAGACTGGATTGTTTCTAAATAATAAGATCTTTCATCAGCATCAATTACAGCTCAGTTACTCTGATTCCTGTGGTCAGCATCTACTTTGTGGTCCTCACACCTGGCTTCAGAATTACCTCCTCTTTTAACTCATACTGTGTAAGGGAGTGGATTATGAATTGAATGACTTTTAACAAATGCATCATGATCACAAACTTTAAAATCATGATACATTGTTTCTTGATCACAGTTGCTATTTTGATAGCCTGCGTGTTTTCACATTTCCATGGATGAAAAGGAAGCTCCTTAGCTGAGCAATGTGCATAAGACATGAATTTTTCTCTCATGTGCCTGGATTTCAGTGGCTTTTAAAGACTTTGCAGTTATCCACTCAGATCTGTCCCATGCCACTGGCAAAGACCAGTTCAGAGCAATTTGTAAAAAACCTGAAACTAGAGAAAAAAGAAAAGTTATGCCAGAAATGGGAGAATATTTTTCTTGCCTTCATGCAGCTTCTTGCTCGCACCTATATGTTAAAGAGAATTAAAATAATAATTAAATTGTAGTCCAAGAATCTGACAGCACAGGCAGCTACTCTCAGTAAAGCTGAATGCCATTTTTCATTTTTTATGGTAATCATGATAGAGCAAAATTTTCTATTGCACCTTAAGTATTTCAGTACCAGACTGGATTAAGACGTTTACTCGTATCTTATGCCACTTTAGCTGCAAGAAACACTTCAGCTGAGTCACATGAGACAGCATGGAAAAAGAGCAGAATGGTGGCTCTCGAACAACGTTCCCAATCTCAGATCACACAAAAAAGTTCCCTTTCAGTTTTCAATTCTCATATACAACAGTATGTGAGTAACTGGGATTTTCAAGCAGGTCTTTATCATCCCTTACATTGCGTCTGCAGAAAAAGCACCCCGAAGGAGTGTAATAAGACCAGAAGATTCTGGTCCAATCAACCATTCTGTAGCCAGGAATTAGAACCTGCTCTGCAAAGCAGACTGACTGAGAAGAGATAAACCCTGTCCTTTCCCAGTTAACGACTTCCAGCTGTACTGAAAGGTGTTAACTATGCTATCAAACTCTCAGGCTAGATTTTACCAGTCTTTAGTGGGCTTTGAATAATTCACATCTAGGCTAGAGGTATGTCCCCGTTCTAAACTTTCTCACCCCCCATCAAATGTCTGCAATAAGAAATTTTTAAAGTTACCATGACAATTTTTGAGGCCACGTAGAATTTTTTTGTGTGTGAGAAAACCAGGTTTATGATAGTCTTCCAGTGAAACACAGCAATCAAATTATGGAAAACCCACAGATGAAATAGGTAAGAAATCTAAAGTGAGGAACTACAGACGTAGGTTGTGGTAAATGGAGTTAAATCCAGTTGGCGGCCAGTCACAAGCAGGGTCCCCCAGGGCTCAGTTCTGGGGCCGGTCCTGTTTAATATTTTTATCAATGACATGGATGAGGGGATCGAATGCACCCTCAGTAAATTTGCAGATGACACCAAATTAAGCAGGAGTGTCGGTCTGCTTGAGGGTAGGAGGGATCTGGACAGGCTGGATTGATGGGCTCAGGTCAACCATATGAGGTTTAACAAAGCCAAGTGCCAGGTCCTCCACTTCGGTCACAACAACCCTCAGCAATGCTACAGGCTTCCGGAAGTGTGGCTGAAAAGCTGCCTGGTGGAAAAGGACCTGGGGGTGCTGGTGGACAGCCGGCTGAACATGAGCCAGCAGTGTGCCCAGGTGGCCAAGAAGGCCAACGGCACCCCGGCCTGTATCAGAAATGGTGTGACCAGAAGGAGTAGGGAGGCGATTGTGCCTCTGTACTCGGCACTCATGAGACCGCACCTTGGGTACTGTGTCCAGTTTTGGGCACCACAGTACAAGTGGCAGTACACATTGAGGTGCTGGAACGGGTCCAGAGAAGGGCAACAAAGCTGGTGAGGGGTCTGGAGAATATGTCGTATGAGGAGTGCCTGAGGGAACTGGGATTGTTTAGTCTGGAGAAGAGGAGGCTGAGGGAAGACCTCACTGCTCTCTACAACTACCTAAAAACAGCTTGTAGTGAGGTGGGTGCTAGTCTCTTCTCCCTGGTAACTAATGAAAGGCCAAGAGGAAATGGCCTCAAGTTGCACCACAGGAAGTTTAGACTGGCTATCAGGAAGAAGTTCTTCACTGAGAGAGTGGTTAGGCATTGGGTCAGGCTGCCCAGGGAGGTGGTGGAGTCACCATCCCTAGAGGTGTTCAAAAAATGGGAAGATGTGGTGCTTTGAGACATGGTCTAGGGGTTAGGGAGATGTTCGAAGAAGGTTGGACTAGATGATCCTAGAGGTCTTTTCCAACCATAGTGATTCTATGAGCCCTTAAAGCTATGGTAATAAGCAGAAAACCTTTGGGAAATAAGCATGAATGTAATTGTAAAGTACAATGGTAATTATAACTCAGATTACATTGGAATGTAATTTATTCACACAATATTACATTTCTTTTCCAGTCTCACCAAAGATCCTCTGAACTATTTTTTCTGCTCTCCTCTCTTAGTTTCTAATAGCTTCTTTATCAACTGAAGACTAGCTCTAAATACTGCTGCTTTTTTTTTCTTCCTATGTAACATTTCTAAGACAGTTTCTCCTTTCTCCATCTTCATCTAAAAATCTTCTGCAGGCCTTCACCATGCTGTAGTAGCTGCTGGCAGGCTTTATCAAATCAAGTGCTGCATTATCAATATTATTCAGAACAGGGCTACAGAAATGACTTTCCCTTCTTATTGCTTTGACTACATCACATATCTTTGCAACCATTTCCTGCTCCTCAGTTTGCCCTGTATGTCTTTAGAGTAAAGGCCAATCTTTTCCAAGTTGGTTTTTCACCTCCCTGTATGATCAATTACTCCTTGAGAGTATGTTGGTGTCAGTTCCCTTTTTTTACTCTGTTCATAGCAAAAGATTTCCTAAGTCTCCACTTTATCTTTGTTGAAGACAACATGTGAGAAAGACCCATGGTGAGGCTTACACAGGGGAGGAAGGCAGCTTTCAGATGTGTCTTTGAGCTATTATTTCTGACATAAGATTGTATTTTCTTTTTTGAAATAACCTGGCAAATGGTGAGGAGGACTTACCACAGTAACAAAGAGCACAGTCTCACTGTACTCTTTCTATCTATCTTTACCACCTTAATTCATCTCCTACAAGTTCCATGTGCTCAAATACCAGATGAAACAGAGCCAGTTGACAGAGAGACAGGGCATTTTCATAGTTTGGGGGTAATTTATAGACTTGGCTGGCATACTTGGAGCTTAGAAAAGCAAAACTACGTTTTGGAGATCTGATGGTCAAATTCCATTCAAGGGAAGCTTAAGCTCATCATTAAATAGTACTTTCATTACCTTTCACTACTGATGTTTCCATAAAACATATCATTATGCTTTTATGCTCTTGACCTAAATTATCTACGCAGTTAAGTTTTACCAAAAGATGCCCTCTACTATAGGGAGCATTCCCTTCTTATGGCAAAGTGTAAAGGACTTGCTCCATCCAAGTTTTCACGGCTCTTCCATAGTTCCTCATTTTCCATTCTTTAGAATTTTTCCTTCTTCCATCTCATTGACCTCAAAAGGCTACATGCTTCAATACAGGGAGGCTTCTGTTTAAATTGGTACCACAAAGCACAGGTACTAATTGGCAGCTTCTGTCCTATGCAGCAACCTCAGCACTGTTAAACGTGACACTTTAGGGACTTACTCGTCTGTGAATCCGGCAAGAGAGAAGCTAAGGGCAGAAGGTCAACTAGGACGATACTATGAGGAGCAATAATTGTCTTTCTGTACGAAGTTTTTGCTTTAATGATTGAAAGGCAGCAGAGAGGATAGGCATGAGGAGCTGAGGGCCCAACAGACTTCCCAAAGTATTCGACAAATGTTTATAAATTGAATGACTATGAAGGAGGTCTGTCTGCTACACAGCTTTTAAAATAATTGACCATGGAATTGTCCATGGAATAGAGACTGAAATCTCTTCCATGGCAAATGGTGAAAAAAACCACCCTGAGTGAACCTGGACCAGTGAGCTCAGGTCTTCCACGTGTCTGACAAATGCTTTAATCAGTAAGTTGCTGTTTCAAAGAGGGGCAGGAAGAAAGATGTCACCAATGACACTCACCTTTTATCAACACTTAGAAAGAGTGGTACTTCCATGCATAGATGCCATTACAAAAAGCAACGCTGCTGAGTTCTAGGGAGTTTGAAGCTGCGTAAAGGCTGATCTGACCTACATACCTTATTGTACAGAGAGTAGTGTGCCTCCACTCCAAAGAAAGGGAAAAAAACCCCAAACAAATCATAGAACACCACCACCTCCCCACCCCCTCAAAATCCAAACAAATAATGGAAAAAATCCCATAAAATATACTTTTTTTAAAAGAAGTTTGTAATAGCTGGCCTATGTGTCTGTGTGTTGAACAGGCTTGTTCTCACAAGAGCTTTCTGTGCTGCTTAGTTTTTCCTCACTCTCATAACTCAAGGCTCAGATTTGTTGTGAAAACCACGTGTAAAAGTCTCGGATGATGGATCTTGCCCTCAGGTACAGTGTGATTGTCAGGCAACTGCTCTAATGGTTTGTATGCTGAAGATAAATTAAGTCATGATAGGATTTGAAATGGCCAAGAAAATTGACAAAAAGCCACTTGGAATAGCGGCACAGTTGGAGGGGCACAGTTACACTACCTTGGCTCTTTTAACCCATACATTGTGCTGAAAGGCCAAGCTCTGGAAACAAACTCTTGCCATGGCACTACTACTCTCTTTGCACTTGTTTTCAAATATCTTGCTGGCAACTCTTCTCAGCTTTTGCCTTCTACCATACATATGCATTTATATTTTCCACAATATAGTGTCTGGAATGAGCAAAATAATGGGCCAAATGTACTGTGAAGCCACCACAGCAGCAAACATCACTGAGCCTGAACCCATTGCTGCCATGGCTCCCTCACCTCCCCAGCACCTTTCTAAAGCAGATGAAGTGACTTCAGGTTTCAGTCCTTCACGGAGGAAACTCTTTTTGATATGTGGAACAAATGTAAACAAATAAGCAAGAATGAAGTTTGTGTAGTGGATACCTGCACACCATCCTCAACCTGGGATGAATTTAATTTCAAATGAATACCCTGAAAACTCCAGCTCTAAATCATTTACTGCTACTGATTTATTCACGACGGCTGGTTACCCCAAGAACCCCCCTGGCGTCCTGCCTCCCCATCCCTGTTCTACCCGCCCGAGCGGCATTGACCGGCGAGGAGGGGCGCTGGGCGCGAAGGGGCATCTGCGGAGGCAGAAGCTCCCGCTGCCAGGCCAGACGAAGGTGCCGTTTACTGGCGAGGAAGCCGCGCTCCCCTCGCCTTCCCCCCCAGGCCCCTCTCTGCTGTCGGGGTGAGGGGGCCTTGCCTCGGCCCCCCTCCCGCCCCAGAGCTGGGGGCACCCAACGGACGAGGCACGTGCCCGGCTGCCTTCCCGCCCTTTCTAACGTTCTGAGAGGGGAGGACGCGCGGCTCTCCGCTTGGGACCGGGCCCTAGTGCCCCTTCTCTTTCTATTTTTTTTTTTAATTATTATTATTTTTCCAAGGAGCGGGCGTGGGGGAATTGGCGCCGTGCGAGCCGCGAAGCAGCAGCAGCAGCAGCATCTGGGGAGCCGCGTGCGTGAGGCCGGGGGAGCAGACGTGATTACTTCAGAATTTATTTAAGGACCGGTGGAAACCACTGCGGCGGCTTCCAGGGGAAGTCCCCGGCGCCGAGCAGCGCGGCGAGCCCCGCACCGCCCGCGGCCGCTCCCC
>VZZY01010206.1:4337-23872 GCA_013400335.1 Eurystomus gularis | reverse complement strand
GGGGGCGCAGGCCGGTGTGCGGCGCGGCGCGCCGGCCGTGGGCGACCTGCCGGGGCTCCGGCTCGGTACCGCCGAGATCAGGCTCTGAGCGGGGCTTGCCAGGCAGCGAGGAGCTGCGGACAGAGGATTTCTTTCTGTAGAGCAGAAAAACTGCGTTTGCTTTTGGTCATGCAGGCAGTCGTGCGTGCGTGCGGGCTTCAGTCACGCACAGAGGCGTAATTAGCCTAGGAGGTACTGAACAGCCAGAGAAGCCAGGTATCGCTCAGTTAACTTTAACAAAAGATGAGAAATAAAAGAAATGTGCTTTCGCCTTGGCCCTTCCCCCGTGTAATCGATTGCCTCCAGCTGCAAAGATGCTGTTGCTCGAAAGGGGCTGCTGGAGCTTTAAGAGCCGCTCCCCCCCTTCCTGCTCCCGACAATGGTCTGAGCCGAGCTCTGCTTCCCAAAGCAAAATTTGTAATATGCCATTTTTCCCATGGATGCTTCTCCTCTTGGCTGCTGACGAAGTGACCAAAGAAAATGCTGAGGTGCCAAGCAGCCAGTCTTGCCGGAGGACGGGTGCGGGGGCTCGGGGTTCTTCGGAGCAACGCCTGTGTCACCATTGCTAAGAAGATGGTCCAGGAGTGCTCGGCTGTGTGAGTCCCCGCTCGAAGCTGGTGGAGACTGCGGTTGTTATTGATCAAGTGAAATAGACGCCGAAATAAAAGCTACTAGGTACTGAACCTTCTATTTCTGAGTTAGACATCCCCTCCTTAGCCCCGATACCCTCCTGGAGGTGAGGTGCAAATGCAAAATTTTGCTGTCTGCCTCTTGCTATAGTACTTGTGTGATATTTAAATGCATTTTTGTAATGGGAGTTGGGGAATTTCAGACTATAAAACGTAAAGCCAACTTCTCTTTTTCTTGGTGCGGTTGAGGGAGATATGAGGCCGAAAGGATGACATAAAGAACAAATAGTTGGCATGAGTCCTTTTTTTAAGGTACTATGTTGATCACTGGCTCCTGGGTGGAAGGAGTGCAGGATGCCTCTGTTAAAGGTGATATCATAGTTTAGTGGAGACTGGCAGGTAAGGAGTTAACTAGGAGGAGGAATATGCATGTAATGCAACTCAGACAATAGGAAGGATTTTCCTTGGAATTACACCGTGCTGCCTAAGAGCATCTGGCTGAGAACATCTGAAAAGACATAATTTCAGTAAGAATTGGTATTATTAGCCACTATATCTATGTAACAATTTGAAAGAAAAAAAAGCTTGTAAATGCAAAATATCCAGAATGATCCAATGAAATGAGTTTTCAAGCTGATGTCACTGTGACAGGCTAGAATGTATGGCAGTTAGATTTCTACTTCTTTTTCCTGCAGCAAAATTATAAGTAACTTGAAATGACTCTTCAACTATGGTGTGAAAATCAAACACTTGAGTATTGAGAAAAACAAGTTTTTAAAACCCAGTTATAGACAGAAAGGTGAGGGAATAAAATTAGATTCACATCTAAGGTGGTAGCCTTCAAGGTGAGCAAAATGAATGCTTGTCTAAGAGTCTTTGTCAGGCAGAAGCCAAGTACTATTCTGTCTTCTTGTTACCAGATCTTGCTGCAGTGAAAGAAGTCCAGCTGGTAAATTATTTCCAGGCTACATGAGATTGCAGAGGTGCTTGTTACAACATTTACTTAAAAAAAAAATAATCAAAGACTTGTGCAGTCAAGATAAGAGAAGATGTCAAATAGGGTGGGGTCCAATGAGAAGAAAGATGACAACTTTTTCATTTTCCCCCTTTATAGGATATGTACCATGGAAATTTCAAGTAGTTTTAGAAAAAGTCAATATTGAGGAGGCACTTTCCCACCTGGTCCATACATTATTATTAGCATCGCTAGATAGAAGATAATATAAGAGAATTGCTATCAATTTAGTTGTTAATGGAGTAGCTCTTGAAAAGGAGCTTTATATAACTCTTAACTAAGGGTGGGCATATCCTGTGCTGTTTGTTGCAATTTTTGTCCATTCCCCATTTGAATGTCTAAACTGAGCTGCAGAATTCCTAATTGAGCTAATACTGAGTTCACTCTTGGTGGAGACATAATGCAGCTAATGCAATAGATTTGCAGTGACATTTTTTCATACAACCTGGAAAATCTTTAATGCAATGACCATGAACCACATTCTTTCCCCCCTCTCATGGAACAGATCACTTTAAAACAGTTCTTTTTGGAAGTTAAATGTTGTATGTTTAGAAGGGAAACCTGTTCATGATTTCTCGTACTGTTGTAGGCAGTGGTCACATAACATCCAGTGTACTCCCTAGTCATGCGTAACATATGCTTGTGATTTTAATGCTCCTGTTTCGAGGTAGTAAAATGTAAGCAGGTTGATGGCTTGCCTACGTTAGTGACTTTTCCAGCTATTTACAGTGATCCAAATGCACTGAAATCCATGGTAGAAGTTCCAAGAATGTAAGCAGTTGTTGGATTAGGCTTCATGCAAATGATTGGAGAAAAGACTGAACTATGAACCAATCAACCTGGAATAGATTTTGCAGTAGATGGTGTAGTAGATACACAATGGACAAGGACAAGAATGTATTCAGAGAACTTTAATGTGCTGCTTCACATGCTGCCATTGTGTATGGCTATGATACCTGAGCACTTCAGGTCTAGAATTACTATTAAAATAAGTGCTTAGGCTTTGTTTCAATTTAGAAGAATTCTAAAGTTACTGCATTACTTAAAAGTCTTTTTCTAGGGAGCATGTGGGTACTACATGGATTTTAAGGGAAGCAGTAATTTTTTAGTACCTGCTCCCGCTTCAGAACCTTGCAGAGTTTTGGATACTTGTCAGGTGCTATACAAGTTCAGGATTGGCTGCACTCCTTGAGAGTTTTGGGCACTTTGTGTGCATCCCAAGCAAGGGAGTTGTAATGTCTGCTCTGTGGCTCCTGATGAATCTAAGAAATTATTTGTGTATTAACAGTAAAATACTGGTGACTTAAAGTAGATGCTTATTTCATTGAGGGCTTGCCTTACTTAACATTCAGAATACTGGGTAAATCAGTACTTTTTTTTTACTGTATGATACTCAGTTCTGTATCAATGGTGCTTTTGTTTTTCTTCTTAAGAAAAGAAAAGCATATTTTAAAAGTCTTATTTTTGTTGACTTAGATCAGTCAAGCATAGCTTTAATTAAGTCATATTACTACAGGGCAAGTCAGCCTTTTCCTGGCAATGGAACACAAAATTATCTTTTTTTTCATTTGAATAGAGAGATATGTAACTGCATGTTTATGTATTAATGAAGCATATGTCACATTGTTAAGCCCTTTACCACCACTTCTTCCTCATTGCAGTCCTGGCTGTATAGGAAGTATTGCACAGAATAAGGTACATGAGGGCATTTTCTGTTATCATGGTCTTCTGTGGTCCTGAAGATACAGGGAGGAGGTGTTTAATCCACTACTTGCAGTTCCTAACACTCATGAAAGAAATTCCAGCTCCCTTAGTGTTCTTTCTTGGATGCCTGTGTTCCCTTGTATGTAACTCTGTATACCTTCAGTCATATCCTGACGGAGTAAGATGGTTGCCACTTAGTAGTGGGTTGTTGCTACTAGAGTTCTCATAGAATGTTTTGAGTTGGAAGGGACCTTAAAGATCATATAGTTCCAAGCCCCCTGCCATGGGCAGGGACACCTCCCATTAGAGTAGGTGGTTCAAATCCCCATTCAACCTGGTCTTGAACACATCAAGTGATGGAGCATCCACAGCTTACCTGGGCAAGCTGTTCTAGTATCTCACCACCCTCATAGTGAAGAACTTCGTCCTAATTTTGAATCTAAATCTACCTGCTTCCAATTTGAAGCCATTACCCCTCGTCCTATCACAACAAACCCTTGTAAAAAGTCCCTCCCCTTATTATCTGGTCTGTTGCTCACTTACTCCTGAGGGTCAGGGTAGTTGATGAATGTCTTCATTACCTGTTCCCTCTCCATTTCCATTCATTACCCCTGCTCCTTTTCTGATTCAGTTTTCTGGGGGCAACAGCCAGCAGTTCACCTCTAATGGCACAAAGAGCTGTATGGACTTGCCGCGCGCATGGCTGGTCGCTACTGGTATAATTAAGTAGGATTTGAAGTATCAAATTAGGAAACCAACAAGTTGGATGCCTGAAGTACTTTCCCTTCATCTTTTCCTCCTCCTTTCATGTGACCAGAGTCTTGGTAAAGAAATCCTTAGTAAATTACTTCAGTGGGAATTTATTCAAACTCTTCAAAGCTAACTCCTGATAGCTCCTTACAGATTTCTGAGTTTACTCAATTCAACATCATGTGTCTTTCTTTTGAGCAGAAAGTAAGTCTATGTTTCTTGGTTCCTTGGCTATTTTGGGGTCTTGCTTGATTGAGTGATTTGGGTTTTTTTAAGGTGGTGGTGTTAGGAAAGCTTGCTTTTTTTTTTTCCTGCTGTGTTCATATTTTTATTTCTCATTAATGGCATAGTCAGAAAACTTCCTAAATATACCAAGAACCTCATGCCTTTACATATGTTGTAAACATTAACTTGATAACAGATTATGACCTTGAATAAGAATAACTTCGATCTTGGACTTTTGGGGAAAAAAAAATTTATTTTTATTTACTCTTTCTTCCCTAGAAGAAACAGCAAGTATATGCTCCTGATTCTGGAAGGAGCATATATCACTCACCTATTGTCATACTGTACAGATGTATTCCCTGCCAAGCTAGGTTTCAGACTTTCAACTTTGAAATGATCCGAGATACGGCATTCTATCATCCAGTATAACACTTTAGTTTATTTTTTTGTGTATATTTTCTGACAAAGAGGAATTGCCTGCATTTGCAAAAATAAGCACAGATTTTTGTTTAAATTTGAATATATAAAACTATGTTTGTTTCCCATCCTCATGTGGTTATGTTTTCAGGTTTCTCTGGTTTGTGGGTTTTTGGGGGTGGTTTTTCATTATTTTTTAATTTTGTTTTAATGTCACTTAGAGATTAAAACATTTAGTGTAAATAGCAATACCTGAAAATGTGGCCATACTTGGAATCAGGTGTAACTGAGTTGTTGGGGTTTTTTAATTACAATTTTCTTTTTGTAGAAATCTTCCAAATATATAGATCTCCAAATTCCTTACAAGGCAGACCATCCTAATAAAATCAACATGTTTTGTTTTGTTTTGTTTTTTTTGGTATGAATGCAGTAAGATGAGCCACAACGTAGGGTTTTGGCTTTTTTGTTATTTCTAATTTCTCTCCAACCTTATTTAAATGTATATTAAGTTTCAGAATCTCTGTAGTAAATGAGTGAGTTCCTTGAACTTAAAACTCTTTCCAGACACATGGAGTTATTCAGTGTTGAAGGGACATTTGGAGAATCATCTCTGCCAACCCCTTGCCCGGTGCTGGGCCAACTTTAAAATAAGTTTGCTCAGTACACGTTTGGAAAATACAAAGATGATTCAGTGATCACTGTAAATTTCTGAACTTATGGCAGATCAGTTTTGATTTTATTTTGTCACATTACCTGAAAATTATAAGAGAAGTTACTTTGCAGTTTAGAATTGTGGCAAAGCAATTAAAACTTTCTGTTGTAAACTTCAGAAAAGGGATTCTGATGCATCATGCACATTGTTTGTCTTCGCTCATCCTTCCTTTACTGTTACTGTCCGCTCTGAATTCTTTTTCTCTAATAAGACTCATCAAAGATGTGTAGCTGTAATTGCCTTGTAGTAGTTGATAGGAATGTATTGATTAGTGAAAGGAATACTACCCTGGGATAACAGAAATTTTAACATAGGAGCTGGCACATGCAGACCAAATGGAGAGATTAAAATGTATGCACAGGCTCAATGAACAGATTGTAGCATCTAAATCACAGTCTGCATGTGGTGTTGAATGAGGAACTAACAGTTTATCAGACTGTATAAACCAGTTCAGAAGAGTAGAGGGCTGGGAAACTTTATCCTGATCTTTGATCCTTTGGGGCTGTCTCTAGTTGTATACAATCAGTTGTATGACAGGGAAGCGGGATCTCAAACCATTAGCTGATGAACACAGTTAGAAAACATGGACTATCCAGATGTCAGTTTATGACTGTATTTGTTCTGTCCAAAAGTTATGGTTTAGAAAACCAAGTCCTATGAGCCTTACCAGTCTTTGAAGCAGCAAAAATGGGGGACAAAAAGTAAGTTTAAAGATGGTCCATTATATATATTTCTGAGTTCTGTTCTTAGTATAATTTATATCTACATGAACTATTAAGAACTGTGTACTTGGGAGAGATACCTGCCACATATGCATGGATCTGTTATTCCTAAACTGTATATATACTCAGTAAGTCCAGGTTGCATCTGACCTGTCTATATGATAGATTCATGTGCATATAGTGAAATATATCCAACATGTATCAAAAGTTCTGTGAACTCACAGTTCAGCCACAAGAATGTTTGGGGCATGGTAGGTCCAAGGTGTAATAGAGGTGGGCCTGCCAATAGCCTTATTCTGAACCTCCAAGAACTGCAGCATTGAATATGACTGTGTCTCCCCTATAAATACAATTGGAAAAGGCATATATTTTTCACAGAAGGAATGGCTAATTCTGGTTATTGTACTAGAGGGCTCACCTGCAGTGTCTAATGGTTGAAATCCTTCCTGCAGAAAATATCGCTTAGGTTAACATTGATTTATGGCCTGCAATTAGTGGGACAAGAGTAGGTAGTTATAGTGATTCCTTCTGATTTCAGTGTGTGAAATACTTCAGTTGATTATATTATGAAACCAGAGTAAAAATTGTTAGGGTTTTGGCATTTTTTAATCACCAAAATAAGGTTTAAAATTCCAAGTTACACAGAAGGAAATTCAGAAGTTCCCCTCTTCCCCATTGGAAATTTAAAAATATAATTAAAATTACTCAGGATATGACCACATTAGCGATAGGACCTACCTGTTCATAGCAATATTATTTTTAATTTTTGTTTTATTGTGAATCCCTCAGTTGTTTCCATCTGCATTGTGTTGGCTTGGTTCTCTATGTGCTTTCAGTGTGTGCAAACTAAATTCCTTCCAGCTATAGTTAAACTGGAAGCTTACTCTTAAACTAATGTCCTGACCCCATGTGTGAACCACATCATCATGTGGCTAATCAAAGGTAGTCTAATACATGTACACCATCAGAAGGCTCTGGAAACTTCAAGAACTCTCGTAACTCCCTGGTGTGATTCACTTCTTATAAAAAAATCCAAATACGTATGTGCCCTCCTATTTGTCCCCAGCTGCCAATCTTCTACTACTAAATTGTGATTGATCTGTTTGCTGACACTCTTCTTCTACTTTAGAAGTCTTTTCTCTGCTTTACCTGTCCTAGCTTTTGTTGCAGCCCCTCTTGGTGAACCTCCCTTTTCTTTTTCCCTTTTTTTTTTTCAAATTCTGCAAATATTCTTGGTATTTTGATTTCTTCCTGCTGTCAAGCAAGAAAACTCATAAAGGGTGCAATAAGGCTCTGGGAAGTGGCTCTATTCGTGAACATGTACTGGAAGAAGGCCAGCATTTCTTGGGAATGGTGTTGAATGGTGGCAGCCTCAGGACATTGAAAGTGTCCCATCTGCTGGCAAGTATTAGAATGATAAATGCCAGATAAAGTTTAAAAAGAGAAAAAAGAAGAAAAAGAATGCTTTTCTAAAGGCAGAAAGAGTCAAATCATAATAAATTGTGCCAGCATGGCATATATGTCTTCCACAAAGAGCTCTAAGATGAATTTCTTTGGGAGCCCCACAGTAAACCTGCAGTTGTTTGAAATTTTGTTCCTTTTTTCTGGATCAGTGACCCAGGAACACCCTGTGAAGCCGGTTTCCCTTCTGAGTTCTTCTGAGGTTCTCGCTGTTGGCTCCCATAAAAGATCCTTGTGAGGACATGGTCTGTGATTGCCTTTTCCCCTCCTCCTCACTGTTGCAAATATCAACGCATCCCTTTCTGGCATGCCCCACCAGCATTTCTGATCTGGCCCAATTTTGCATACTGCTTTTTTATATTTGTGTCCAAGCTGGTGGTGGGGAACGGGAGAGGGTGTACATGTTTCCAGTGGAATAAGGACATTGATCTCCAAAATGCCAGAAAGTAATGTACATCACCAGTCTCACTGCAAGAGCTGCTGTGACTTTTAAAAATTATCCTGGGGCTTTGAGCTGTGGGAGAAAACTTCCAAATAACTGCTGCCTATATCAGGAACTGCCCACCCATTCCCTACCTTCTCTGTGGTCTTACTCATAGCCCAAGTTTGTAACTTGTGCCGTGTCAGGGCAGTGCAGCCCAGGCTTTCAAAAATAAGCATGCTGTGTGGTCCATTCCCCTCCCTGAATCACAGAATCACTTAAATTGGAAAAAGCCTTTAAGATCATTGAGTCCAATATGCAGCAGCTTAGAGGGAGAAGATGTAATTGGGCCATGATCATTCAACCCACAACCATTTATATACGTTTATATATATATGGCTTCCTACATCACCGTAATGACTACAGGAGGAGATTTTCTATCTAGCACAGGGTGCTAAGGTAGCCACAGCTGTCTGCACAGAAGTTTCCTTACTTGTTCCCTGACACACACCAGCATGTGTGAAAAATTGGACCACTCTCGCTCTGCCTCTGCCCATGAGCAGTGGTAGTGTGGGTGGGGCTGTTCAGACCATAAACTTGATCTGCGTGTGCAGGACATCGGAGGTAATTTCTTGAATGATGAAAGTTCACCGATGAGAATCTCCTGGGGCAGGAAGTGTGCCCCTTGAGATGCTGATGATCATGAGGCAGGAAAGTTTCAGCGACAATCTGAATTGTTTTCATTAGTCTTGAAGAATGGGCATGCAGAGACCTTGTCCTCTGGCCACCTGCTGCATACCGAAAAGTTATGATTAAACTGAGCAAGTGGCAGATGGCCTTGGGTGTTTTACTTACCATTTTGCTCTCTGTGAACGTGGCTATCCCAAGCTGGTTAGCCCTAGCTGGGACCTGAGTGGAGACGCTCCACGGAGTGATGGCCACTTGCTGAGTGAAATGTGCTCCCGTAACGTTGTGAGAGGATCATGAAGGCAAGACAGTGGCTCCCCTCTGCCGGTAGTCCTGCACCTCAAGATATCTGTGGACAGTGGACAAAGCAGTTACATCAGCAAGAACCCCCCAAAAGCTCTTCTGCCTCTGTAGAAGTGCAGGAGGATGAGTACTCATTTATTCAAACTGTCCTGCTGGTGCAGCTGCGAAGTTTAGTCACTTCCCATCTGTGGTGCCTCACAGTACGCACTGTCCATATTCAGAAGACAAAGTGGTAAATACCATGAAGGTTGGTTGGTAATGGTCCAAATATTTTTTTAAGTTGAAGTTTTTTATGGTGATGGATGCAGTGATGTATTAAAGATCGAATGGGGGTCATTTCAATATGAAAGGATATTGTGTTTCCTAGTGGAGCCTGCTTAGGATAAGCAAAGGTTTCTGGAATAGAAAGTTTTGAACCTCTTGAGTGATGGAGATACGCAGCATTGAATCAGATAATCCTGAGTAAATATACCTGACCTAAATGTATTAGAGATGTAAGGAAGTTTTCACTATCACTTCAAGCTATTAATTGCTTCTCTTGCACCTAATTAATTACTAAGTGGATAATAGCCACAAGCAATCTTTACCTTGCCTCCAGTACAGACACTTTAAAAACAGGACCAAGGCCTACCTGACACCTCAGTAGTGAAGCTATTGCCTACTAGTAGCTGATAATTCATGCTGAAATACCAATGTCTGGTGCCAACTTCTCTAGTTATCATATCTGCCAAAAAAGTGGAGATTAAGAATACTAAATTTTGCATGAACATTCAGAATATGATCAATGCCAGCTAATCTTAATGATGTTATGTAATTTTCTCAGTAAATGTTAGCAGCGAGCAGTGTTAGCACAGGGATTGCTTGTGACTTAGTGGGAGGAGTTGGTTTTAATGAATTAAGAACAGGTATTTTAGCTCTTTTGTTCCCTGGCCTGTCTTTAAGTTACATCCTGTAACAGCTTGGTCTTCCATTTTTCGTCAATTCCATTTTCACAAGTTTGATTTTCCCGCTTCGGAATGCAGACCAGATTTAGGAGTGTGTAGAGCTAATCTATCGTAGTATTGAGACTGCAATGGTGACTGTGTTACATGATAGCACCCTTAACACTGGAAGTGTGTCAACCACATGTGTTGTAGACAAAGTTGATGTCAAGGAGGTACACAGGAAACTCCTAAGTAAATTATTTTAACTTCCAGTAGGTGAACCAAAAGCACCTACTTTAGGTGCTACTGAGCCTTTTATCCTACTTAGATAAAAGGCTTCCAATAGTTGGTACAATAGCAGAGTTTCCAGAGATTAACCCTTAAAATTTTTAAAGTTATGTCTGCTCTACTTCTTCAGTCATACTAGAAAAATAATTTCTGATTCTTTGGGTGACTGTCATTGGGTAGATATCATCTATTATTACCACAGTCTTCTTATTTTAATCTGAGCTTTGAGACCTGTCATATGTTTAGGTGGGTTTTTTTTTTCCACTTGATGAGCCCAGTATCTCATAGCATAAGCTTCTTCCCATACACAAACTGAAGTTTTGAGACTTACGTAAGAAGCTTTATAATTGAAGAATGAGTCTAAGTGATATTATTTGCTGTGCTCAGGACTGTTTTTAGAAAACAACAGTGGTTCTGTCTCTGGTAATTCAGTTTGCACAAGATAACACAGGGATGGTAATTAGCAGAGAGTTTCTAGTTCTTGACCTCTTACTGAAGGAGCTCACTGGAGAATAATTTCACCTGAGGGTGGGAATAACTAGATAGAAAAATAGATTAAGCTGGCATTGTTAAGGCAGCATGATACTGGATCAATGGTTAGCCTGAGCTGTACTGTAGAAATGCCTAGAGCAGGACAAAATCTGGCAATTAATGGCAGCTATTTGCATCGATACCAACAATTTAACAGTGACATTAAGTAAGAGAGGTGAGAAAATCAACTATAAAGGAGGCTACAATTTCAGAGGAAGTATTTTTTTGTCATTTAAGAGAGCATTATTTGCAAAACTCTTAATTTAAAATATTCTGTTACTCTCCATCTCCTTCCAGTCATTATTCTCTCAGTTCAGAGCCTTTGCTGTGTGGAATTAGTCACTGTATGTAATCCCTGTCTATCGACCGTCTGATTAACATTGCAAGCATAAAGTTGAAAGAGGGAACAATGCAATACTCTAACTGTGTGAGTCCATGTGACAGAGTTAATTCTGCTTATGAAATCCCATCAAATGTTTTTTTATTAAAGAGCTTTTTCTTGATTTGTATTTTTTTTTAAAGAAATGATGTGTGAAGTGATGCCAACGATAAACGAGGACACCCCGATGAGTCAACGGGGGTCCCAAAGCAGCGGCTCGGACTCGGATTCTCACTTTGAGCAGCTGATGGTGAACATGCTGGATGAAAGGGACCGTCTTCTTGATACTCTTCGGGAGACACAGGAAAGCTTGTCACTTGCACAGCAACGCCTACAGGATGTCATCTACGACAGAGACTCCCTCCAGCGACAGCTTAACTCAGCATTGCCTCAGGTATGTCGTTTATAAAGACTGTTTTTTAGGTTATTTTAACACTAATCAATATTTATTCCTTGAGGCCCAAATTCTGCTCCCACTGAGGTCAGCTGTAGAACTCTATGACTTTAATAGTACCTCTTTGGGACCTGTCTTCTATTCAAAATTCAGAGTAGGAGTGATGCTATTGACTTCAAGGAGAACATGATGAAGGCCTGTAGCTACTGGTTCTTTTGGCTGTTGCTCTAGCATTTACAACAGATGAGGGATCATTTAAAGGAAAGATCTAATGGTGAGAATGAAGAAAAAAGAATGACGTTTCCTACGGACTCTATCACAGATAAAAGTTTCTAACTAGTGCTACAACAAATAGAACTAGCTTATGTAGGTTGAGTAAGGTACTACACAAACCACAAAATCAACTGATATCTTTTTTATTTGTTCATTTTTAAATAATTATTATCTTCATCTATTTAAGGAACTGCAAAATTACTTCAGTTAAAACAATAATATGATACTATATTTCAATATTATATATATCAATATGTTATTTTTCAATATATTAGAATTAAAAGCAAAGAAACATCTTAGTTCAGTCTGTATACCTGACCAGAGGTTTGAAATATACTGTGCAGTTTTTCTTCATGTTATTTTTCTTGCATCTCCCAACTGTCACTTACTAGAGAATTTGTTTATACCCATGAGGGCCTGGGCATGCTTACCTGGGCAAAGTTGTATGGCTATTAGACAGTGGTTAAAGAAGGAGACAAATTTGGCTGTGTGATTGAAGTAGGGAGGTAGTAAGGATGAATCAAATGGGTGAGAAGGTTCTTAAAGATAGAAAAGGAAAAAGGTACTCACTGGAGCAGGGCACAGAAGGAGTTGCTTAAGGGCTAACCCTAGCAGGTTGTTGGAATATTTTGGGATAGGGCTGAAAAAGAGAGAGAAACTGTAATCATTTGAAGATAGCATTAACAACTTCAGCATTAAGTCCAGACATTAAAAATGACTACACTTGGCTTGGGTCAAACAAGAAGGAGTAGCAATCATCTTGATACTTGATAAAAGCAATGATTTTTTTGTTGTTGTTTTTCTCTAATTTTTGGACAGTTGAGTTTCTTTTCCAGTGGTGGACTCTCCATTCTTCAGAGGAGAATGTAAAATAATACGTGAAAGACAACATAGATCCTTTATTCAAATATTTATTGCTAGAAATCTGAAGGAGAGAGGAGGTTCTGCATCTGTGAACCCCCTTTCGGTGTGCTGCTTAGTGCAGAGGCACTCTCCACTCAGCCCATAGTGAGGTATTCGTATTGAGCATTAGCTGGTGTCTAAGCTTTAGTGTTTCTGTGTCTCAAATAAGCAAAACTGCTTAAATGCAGGAGACAAGGAAAATAATATTCAGCATAAATATGATGCAGAGCCTAAAAGAAAAAGAAATTCTAAGGAACTGGATCAAGAACAGTTCTAAGGAACAGGATTGTAACCTGTATTTCTTCTAGTAAATGTTGGGGTTCTGTGGTTTGGAATGACAGCTATACACCTCCTAGAAGTAAGTGGTTTTTCAGGTGGACACATTGCACTACCTTGTACCATTAAGAATGCGTGTTTCAGGTAGCATTAATTCATCTATCTAAATAGAGATATGGGTTTCCTGTATGAGAAGCTGTGTGACATACTGTTTACACTTTAAGCAGAACCCGATTTTTTCCTGTGAGTTAGGTTGTCTCGATCTTCATGTAAGTAATTCAATTCTGTGGAAATCTGTTTCTATAAGTACAGAACATTGACTGAGTAATATAACATTCTAGTAACACAGCCTTCCAAGAAAATAACTTCCATTTGACTGTGGTACTATTTTGCTTCCTTTCTGGTGAGATATTCTACTAGTATGGTAGATATAGATATATAGATAGATAGTACTATCATTTTCTTTTTAGTTTACTCTTTTATGAATGGCAGGCTTGCATTGCTAGCTGCCTGACGTAGCCGTATCACAAAATGCTACCCAGTACTTTTATAATGGAGAGGAAGAATTCTGTGTGCACTTGATATAGGAAATAAACACATAAATATATGATAACTGTATGATAATTACTATTTAGTTATAATGTGACATCTAAAGAATCTTGCTTTATCAGAATATGTTTCTTTTAGCTCTTGATTTCTTGAGTGGTTGTCAAAAGTCAATTATTTCTTAGTATTTATATAGTGCTTTGCATGTAGAAAGTGTGTATTGACACAGCTACACTCTGAAGCATTTTTGTGAGGACACTGTCTTTGTCTGTTGTCTTAAACAGTTAAAAACGTGATCTGGAAAAATCACTGCACTTATCATACCTAGAATCCGAACAAAAGGAACCTGTATGACAATGGGGGTAATGAATGAGCTATTGAAAAATCTTGTCTGATTGGAAATTGGAAATAATTAATAATGTTAAATATGAAGCTTGAGATGTTAGTTAATGCTGAAGTATGACTGTAGATAGCTCTAAGTTTTTATACTGATACATACTGCAACAGAACAGTGTATAGTTAACGTCTTTAAAATTTGAGTTACAGAAATACAGTTGTCTTTCCAATTGCTATAATTGAAGTAACTTTTATTTCCATTAGATTAGCAGTCTTAACTTTGTGAACATCTATGTTTAACAGAACAGCTATGTTTAAGGAAGGAGGGGAAAAAAGAGGGGGCAATTACAGACCAGTTAGACTAAATGTAATACTAGAGAAGACGTTGAATTTTTGAGGAGAAACTGATAAGTCGTCAAAAAGTTAACTTAAAAATATGACAAGGATTTACCAAAATTATCTTTATAAGGAATAACTCAACATTACTGTTTGGGTACCAGAATTGTTAGACTAGGGAACTATGATATCCTTAAAATAGATACCTTTTGAAGTGGCCCCAGTAGATGTGAAGTGAGTAAGAAAAAGTAAGATAATATGTGAAGTAAGTAGTAGAAGAGAGAGAGAAGAAAATCACTTGCAGTAGACATGGACAGGATGGAAAGAGGCTAGTAGTAGTGATTGATTAAGATCAGTTTATGTTGAGTGCTAGTGGAAATTTTGGACTGCACAAGATCAAGTTGAACAGTCAACTAACAATGGGTATGATAGTACACAAGAACAGACTTTACTGTGGAGAGATTCTACTTTGTGTGGGATTATTCACACAAAGAATGAAACATGAGTAAGTACGATTAAGTTGAAAATTGTTCTGTGTGTATCAGGTCTTCTGATATTGAGAGCCTACATCAGAAGTTGTCTTGTTTATTCTTCCCAATAAATATTCTTGCCTGTTGACAGCAGAAGCCTCTAAGGAAAGTGTGTTTGGGTCTGCACTGCGTGTTCCCTTACAACAGGAATAATAATAACTGCCTAATACAATAAAACACAACTGTACTGTAATAGGGAAGCACGGGATCTAAATACTTCACGGTGTGTTTTTGTTTTGTTGGAGTTAAATTATGTCTTTTACTGTAGCATTAAAAAGTGCTTTACTAGAAAGTTTGGTAGCTGTAATTAGAAACTACCTCCTGTTTTGGGTGGTAGGAAGAAGAAAATGCTCAGTTACAACTTTCTCAAGGAAATTTCACCATAATCTTCTCTAAGCTAAATTGTCTAGAAAATGTCACCTATATTAGTTGTCCTGTAAACAAACATTGAAAAAATACAGTTTATGTGATTGTAAGACTTTAAATGAATAATAAGAGTTACAATAATGATAAATTTTCTCTGCTAAACAGTGCTGAACTAGGCTTGTTTTGTGGTTGTTTTATTGTTTCTTTTAGTCTTTCAAAAATAAGTTTCAAGGTATGGAAGTTGCTGAGGTTTTTATATGAAGATCTTCATAAGTCATCACTCTTTAGTCAAATGTATGTATTATTGTTCATCAATAATATACTTGCTCAGTGATTTACTTTGAAACTAATCTAATATTCACAGAATCACAGGATGGTTGAGGTTGGAAATGACCTCTGGAGGTCACCTTGTCCAACTCTTCTGCTCCAGCAGGGTTGCTAAGAACAGCCTGCCCAGGACTGTGTCCAGATGGCTTTTGAATATCTCTGAGGGTAGACGCCACAACCTCTCTGGGCAACCTATGCCAGTGCTCAGTCTCCCTTAGAGTAAAAAGTGTTCCCTGATATTTATGAGGAAGCACAAACTGTTTCAGTTTGTGCCCATTGCCTCTTGAATATTGTAATACCAGAAATGGGGATAACAATGTGGTCCGGGCCTGTGACTGTACAAGATTATAAAGTAGAACAACTTTACAAGCACTTCAAAAGACTTTGCAATGCTGAAATGGATCTTGAGGATTGTCAAAGGCAGGACAATTTTCTGATAATTGTCAGTCTCTTTCTCCTGTCCTGCACTGGGAATTTAACTATACATCACTCATTATTAAAGGATTTATGAATACAGGGAAGATCTTTTCACTCTGACGAGAGAATTACTTTCTGTTTGAATCTAGACTAATAACAGAATGATATTGTTGATGATTCTAAGAAAATAAGAGTCCAACTCAGAAAATAAAGTCTAAATTAAGTTTTCAAATACAATAGTTTGATTTTCAATTTGAATGTTTACATAATTTTAATTAAAATACTAGATTATTTTTAAATCCTCTGAAGCAAAATAATATATTGAAGCTTTATCTTTTTTTAACCTTACTATTAAAAGTGAATGATGTTGCAGCAATTTTTTTTTCAAGTTTTATGCTTATTTTGTAACATCAACATTTTAAAATGTTGCAAAAGAGTTTATACACTTCAGAATCCAACAAAGCTTAGAGAAATGCAGTTGCAAGGCTGAAAAGCCTGTGATAATCACAACTTGAAAGCAAACTTCGTAGGTAAAATATTGTTCCAATTGAAAATGGGAGATCATGATCTGCATTCATTGACTAGTGCTTTGATATTTACAGTAATACATTGACTTTGTTCATCTCTGAATAAAAAATCTGGTTTTAGAGAAAATTCATAGATGATGGAAATGTCATACCATCACTGACATTGCTGTAGTTATGCTGATGTTTTCAAGGTGGCAAAAGATGCTGGTATATAGTGTTTGTTGCTTTAAAGAATACATAAAATATCTAATTCTTTATTTACCAAATCTTCCCTTCATGTGTTTTGATCTTATTTGCTGGACAGTTTCTGGACTTTCGTAAAGAAGGTCTAAGTTCTGGTTTCACTGAGCATTTATGTTAGCAGATTTATTTTTTTTTTAACGTGGTGATAACTCTTTTCATCTTCTGGTGATCAGAATCTGCACCTATGCTATGTCTTTTATAGTGCAATTCATTCTAACTAATGAGTCTTTATCATGTAGAATTGTTCTATATCAAAATGGGAAAATTAGGCCTGTCAGAAAGGGCACTTCATTCTGTAAGATGGATAGGGTTAGCCTGGAAATACCCTAGTTTTGGGTTTGATTGTTTGTTTGGTTCTTATTTATTTGTTTGTTTTTTCTTGTGACTGTAGAAGGAATCATAATGCCTAGATTGGGTGGATAACTTTTAGATAGCTAAACTTATCTAAGGTGAATTCTGTGCATGGGTATAAACCCCCTAAATTTAAAGTAGACCTTTTAAAACTACAGCAGTCTAAATATGCTATTCTTTGGTAGAAATCATAGAATAATTTATACTGAGAGGGACCATTGGAACTCATGTGGTCCAAACTCCCTGCAAAGCAAGGCTAGCTATCCATGCCTAGCAAGATGGTGTTACTGAAATACAATCAATCAATTTCATGAAGTCATAGAACAGTTTGGTTGGAAGGGACCTTTAGAAGTTGTCTAGTCCATCTGAGGTGGCATCCTCCTCTAAGAAGTTACAGCAGTAATAGGTAACTGTTACCGGTAGCTAGCAAACTAATGTATAAATCTTCATTTGATGAAATATTTAATAAAAAATTACAACTTTTTGAAAGACCTTCTAATATTACAGGTACAACAGAACAATTGACTTGCCTGTTTCTGTACTAGCCTCTTTAGAATTTTATTGAAATATCTTTACTATGAATCTTTACAACAGACAGGGAAACATTCAGTACTAAAGAATTAAAGTCACACTTTCTTTTTAGTCTTGATAAGGAGGGGGAATTTCTACTTCCAGCAACTTTGAATGTGTTGTGATTCTATTAAATCTCTCTGGTGCAGATCTGAACACCTAGTTATAATTAAGTATAAATTCTTCAAGATGTTGCAAAACTATTTTTTTTTTCCTCTCTCGTAAATATTATTGTCAGGACTACTTGAAAATCTGTTCTTTCTCTATATAGATAGTAGAATTATTCGGGTTGTGGGACTGCAATGCTAAAAAAGAATCCTTTTATATCCCCCTGGGTATTCCACAGATTTCACCTAAATTCTAATTGTTAGCTACAATAATTCAGTAATAAAATCAGTAATAGAAATATACTGGTAATCATTAAGGTTTTATTTCATCTAATAAGATACCACTTATTTAGAAATGCTTACTGGAGGCATGATAGAAAGGAAAATCCAAAGAGGGAAATGTAATGACCTTGTTTTATTGAACCAGTTTATGTAATTTGATCAATATTAAGCTTTAATAGGATTGTGAATGGAGAATTTTGTTGATAGCCTTGCAGTTTCTTCCAATACTGATGAACAATGATTGTTTTACTGCCAGGGACAAGGAAGGTACAGGAAAACAACAGTAAGTCAGTAGGGCCTTATTCTGAGGTTGTGGTTTTTGTTTAAATGTGTATATACGTAGTGCATAGATACATAATAGCTACATATGTATAGATACATATAGTGACATAGATACAAAAATAAAATTGTCCACGAGAAAAGAATAAAACATGTTTCTAAATAATTAAAAATAAGTTTTGTTCGTTTAAGATTGGACACTTGCTAAGCAATTTAAGGTATTTGCTGTGTGGGTAGAAATAATAGTTTGACCCACTGTGTTGTTCTTAAAATAGCTTTTATTCTTGTGATGAAGATGGAATAATGGCTTTTCTCCCTGTGAATGAATAATCAGTACTTTTTTTGAAGTACTAAAAATCTTTTGTAAAGTTTCCAGCAATTTTCTTTATATTGCAAGATAAACCATCTTTTTTTTTCACATTTCTGTAGAATAATTTAAAAAGAATTCCAAGAAGTGAAATGGAGATACTATCCCATGTGTCTGAGGGGAAGGTTCCAAGTTCTCTGTTTCAAAAGTTCAGTGAGGCACTCAGTATTCATGTGTAAAAATTAAAGCTTAATCCAGTGCTTGTTGCTATTTCTAGATTTTCACTGTCTTAGAGAACTGTTGCTCAGGCTTCTAAATAAAAAATGTCTTCGTTCTCAGATATTCTGAACCCATGCAGTTCCCACTAAAGTCAGTGCAAGTGGCAAGTCTTTGTGACTGCCAAAATCAGTTTAGATCACTAAATATGAGCATAAATATTTTCATAAGCAAATTGGAATGATGCCTTTTTTACTATTTATTTCTGCTGCTTTATCTCAAGATAGGAGTATTAAGGGAAGGATATTTTTATGTATGCTAAAGATATTAAACATAACTATTAAATTAATTCCAATAGAGTAAATATAGAGGAAAGTACATTTTGTTGTAGGATTTGATTGTACAGTGGAGAGACAGAGCATCTGGAATGCAAAGAGAACTTGGCATTATTAAGTTACAGTGGTTTAAGTCAAACACAATACTGAAATACTGGTTGTGTCCAAGCTTAGAAACATTTAGGAAAGATTTAAGTGTTACCTTAATCAGTTACTTACAGAATATAGATACATGGTTGTTCTTTTCCTACATAAAAGCAAATGAAGTTGTTTGCATAGTATTTAATACCGATTTTATTATGGTTGATGACTCCTAACTAATATTATCCGTCAAAACACAGACTGGCTGTATCAGTGGTGTAAGTAGGACAATGATTTATCTGGTTCCTCTCTATGTCAGCATATTCC
>VZZY01010204.1:71887-82229 GCA_013400335.1 Eurystomus gularis | reverse complement strand
CGGAGCCTCGGCTGCAGCCGGAGCCCCTCCGGCCCCGGGCGGCCCCCAGCAAGGGCGCGCCCGGCTCCCCGGACAGGCCTCGCAGGAGTCCCGGTGTTGCGTCCCCTTCTCGGTCCCGCCGGTCCCCGTGCGCGTCCCCTTCTCGGTCCCCATCCCTGCACCGCCTCTGTACCCGCGCCTGTGCCGCAGGGTCTCCTGGACATGATGGTGGCGGAGGAGGAGAGCCTGAAGGAGCGTCTCTTGAAGAGCATCGCCCTGTGTCGGAAGGAGCTTGATGTCCTCTGCAAGGAGCTCCAGCTGGACCCCTTTGAGGTAAGGTGCCGCTTTTTGCTGCTAGGATCCTGCCGGCAACGGTCTCTTGCTGCCCAGCCTCTGCCCGGGTGTCCCAGATGTCTTGTGGTGTCTCATTTTATGTGCTGCTGCTGCTGCTGCGTTTCCACCTTCCCAGGGAACGTCTTGCTCAGAACTAGGGCTCGTGCCCCAGATCTTCATTTTAGAATGCTAAATACATGAGTTAGGGCTGTGAGAGTTGTGGAGAAGAGCGCGGATTTCTGGACTCTCCTAGGCAGAGGAAGAAAGCACCATTCTGCAGATGGAGAAGAACTTGCGGACCCGCGTGGAAGTGATGCTGAAGCAGAAAAGGGACAGGAAGCAGGAGCTGAAAACCCTGCAAGAGCAAGACCGGGACTTGTGTGACATCCTCTGCACGACGCCGTTCAGCATCGACAGCAACGCCGTGCCCAGTCTGGAGGAGCTGGATCGCTACCGGCGCCACTTGGCCGCCCTGAACACAGAGAAGGTGAGTGGGGGGTGAGGGGCTGCCTGGGGTGCCGAGAAAGGCACTCGCTGACTTCTAACAGTGCTCGTCACCTCCAGGAGCAAAGGCGAGAAGAGTTTGTCAGCAGCAAGCGGCAAATCATCCTCCTCATGGAGGAGTTGGACCACACTCCAGACACGAGCTTTGAGCGGGATGTGGTGTGCGAGGACGAAGAAGCCTTCTGCTTGTCCACGGACAACATCGCTGCCCTCCAGGACCTGCTGCGGCAGGTATGTTGGCGTGCCAAGGCAGGACCGCTCACTGCGAAGGATGTGGGTGGGCTCTGGCTGCAACTGGCATCACGATGTAAGGAGCGACTGCTCCGTTTTCAGTGAGCCTCGTGTGTTAGAACATCCTCTGGCAGCTTTCGCATGGAGATCTTGGCTTTGATAGGTGTGGCCTGCTCGTGTGCTCCAGGCCAGGCCACGCTGCTCCTCACCCTGGTCCTGTGCTCTCCTCCTGCAGCTGGAAGCCCGGCGGTCCCTCAATGAAGCTGTGTGCACGGAGCTGCGCGCCAGGATCGTTGCGCTTTGGGAAAGGCTGCAGGTTCCTGCGGAGGAGAGAGAGTCTTCTGCGGTGCACGTACCTGGGTCCAGAGCCAAAACCAGGAAAGCTGTAAGAACCCTCCTGCACCCTGGGAGGGTTGGGAGGCAGCAGCTCTGGGTTCCACACTCCTGTTTGCTCAGCCAGAGCTGAGGAGCTGCTTCCAGCCCTTGGGTGCCAGGCTTTTCTCAGCACAGGAGAGACATGGACCTGGTGGAGCGGGGCCAGAGGAGGCCTCAGCAATGATGGGAGGGCTGGAAGCTCTGCTGGGAGGCCAGGCTGGGAGAGTTGGGCTTGTTCAGCCTGGAGAAGAGAAGGCTCCAGGGAGACCTTCTTGGTGCCTTTCAGGACTTCAAGGGGCCTGTCAGAAAGCTGGGGACAGACTTTTGAGCAGGGCCTGTTAGGACAGGACAAGGGGTGATGGCTTGAAACTAAAAGAGGGATATTTAGACTAGAGAGAAGGAAGAGATTTTTTCTGCTGAGGGTGGTGAGCCCCTGTCCCAGGTTGCCCAGAGAGGTGGTCGCTGCCCCATCCCTGGCACCATTGCAGGTGAGGTTGGCCGGGGCTCTGAGCAACCTGCTCTAGTTGCAGATGTCCCTGCTCCCTGCAGGGGGGTTGGATGAGATGAACTTGAAAGGTCCCTTCCTGCCCAAACCATTCCATGATTCTGTTCTGTGAGATGAGGAGGCCAAATCCTGCCCTCGTGGGAGGAGGAGCTGGGATTTGGTGCTGGTGACTGCCTCATCTTAGGAGGTGGTTTATGCAGAAGATAAATCTAGTTCTACTTGTCTTTGTGCTCCCTCCTCTGAGTCTGTGCTCTGGTCTGGTCGGCAGCTGCAGTTGGAAGTGGACCATCTGGAGGAGCTGAAGCTGCAGAACATGAAATCTGTGATTCAGGCCATCCGGGCAGAGCTGGCTGACTACTGGGACAAATGCTTCTACAGTCAGGAGCAGAGGGAGGGCTTCAGCCACTATTACGATGGTGGGTGCTGGCTCCTCCTCCTCATGGCCTCTCCCCGGGAGCTGCGGGCTCCCTGCCAAGAAGGGCTGCCTGTGGCTCTCAGAGCCTTAGGGACCCTGCTCCCTGCTGAACCTGCTGTTGTCTCCTCTCCAGAGGACTACACAGAGACCCTGCTCGAGATCCACGATGCTGAGGTGGTGAAGGTGAAGAGCTACTACGAAGCACACAAAGATCTGTTTGAGGCTGTCCAGAAGTGGGATGAGAACTGGAAGCTGTTCCTGGAGCTGGAGGTATTGTCCGGGCAGGAACACGCTCTGCCTGGCTCCATGCTTGGTCGCTGGGCAGCGCAGACCTGTGGTCCCACCTGCAAAGTGCTGTTGGGAAAGAGCGAGGAGGCACTGGGGAAGCACGGTGGGTTGGTGAGGGGCTGGGGTGCTGTATCTAGAAGGGGGGTGCACAGCAGGGATGGCTTCCTCCAGGACCTCTCTCCTGTGCTGGGCTGTGAGGCTGGGTGGTGTGTTTGGATCTCTCCTGATCTCTCTCCTGTTCCAGAGGAAAGCGACTGACCCCAGCCGCTTTGCCAACCGTGGGGGGAACCTGCTGAAAGAGGAGAAGCAGCGAGCAAAGCTGCAGAAGACACTCTCCAAGGTAGGTTCAGCCCTGGAGAAGACGCTGTAGCCCTGGATGGGGCTCTGTAGCGCTGACCAAGGAGTGCAGCGCTTGGGGCCAACAAGGGCTGTCTCTGGGTGTGGAGGTGGCTGCGTTCCGGAGGGCAGCCACTCCTCACTGCCCTTGTGTCCACACCAGCTGCAGGAGGAGCTGGAGAGCAGGGTCCAGGCCTGGGAGCAGGAGCATGAGGAGGCTTTCCTGGTGAAGGGGCAGCAGTTCATGGAGTATGTGACGGAGCAATGGCAGCTGTTCCGCCTGGAAAAAGAGAAGGAGAAGCAGGAGCGGGTGAGTGCAGAGCTGGGGCTGACTCTACTACACTGAACGGTGGCCTGCTGGTGGCCCTGCCCTGCACAGTGCAGGGAACTGCCCCAACACCCCAACAAATGTAACTTGGGCCTCTTGGGTCTTAGACTCATACAATCAGAGAATTATTTAGGTTGGAAAAGACCTTTAACATCAAGTCTAACTGTTACCCCAGCACTGTCAGGTCACCACTAACCCATGGCCCTCAGCACCACATCTCCACGGCTTGGAAACCCCTCCAGGGATGGGGACTCCACCACTGCCCTGCCCAGCCTGGCACAGCCCTTCACAGCCCTTCCCACCAAGAAATTCTTCCTCACCTCCAACCTCAACCTCCCCTGCTGCAACTTGAGGCTGTTCCCTCTTGTCCTGTCACTTGTTCCTTGGGAGAAGAGCCCAACCCCACCTGGCTCCAAGCTCCTGTCAGGGAGTTGTGCAGAGCCAGAAGGTCTCCCCTGAGCCTCCTTTGCTCCAGGCTCAACACCCCCAGGTCCCTCACACCACACTTGTGCTCTAGACCCTTCCCCAGCTCCATTACCCTTCCCTGGACACACTCAGCATGTCCTCTTCTCATTCTGCCTGAAAGCAGCTCTGCTGTTGTCCCTTCTCTCTGACAGCAGGTCTGGTGTCTGCTGCTCTCTGTCTCTGGGGGTGTTGAGCCCCTCTCTTGGCCCCCAGCTATGCCAGAGCTGCAGCTCTGGTGGTGATATCTACTGCTTGGCCGTGCTGTAGCCTGCTGAGGGCCCGGCCCCATGTGCCCGGCTCTGCTCGGGTGGGTAAGTGCCGATCTCTCGTGCAGCAACTGAAGAAAAGCCGCCAGATCGAGACGGAGATGATGTACGGGAGCACCCCGCGGACACCCATCAAGCGCCGTGTGCTCGGCCCACACACTCCTGGCAAAGTAAGGAAGGTAAAGCCATGTTTGCCAAGCAGCGCAGGGGTGATGCGACCTGCTGGGAGCTGAGCACTGTCACTGGGCTGGAGACGTGTCTTGGGCTGGCCTTGGTCCCACACAGAGACATGGGGAGGGTTTGGGATAATGAAACACGTGGGTTTGGGTGGGAAGGGACCTTTGAGGGTCCTCTTGTCCAACCCCCTGCAGGGAGCAGGGACATCTGCAACTAGAGCAGGTTGCTCAGAGCCCCGGCCAACCTCACCTGCAATGGTGCCAGGGATGGGGCAGCGACCACCTCTCTGGGCAGCCTGGGACAGGCTCTCACCACCCTCAGCATCAACAATCTCTTTCTCCTCTCTGGTCTAAATCTCCCTCTTTTAGTTTCAAGCCATCTCCCCTTGTCCTGTCCCAACAGGCCCTGCTCAAAAGTCCCTCCCCATCTTTCTGACAGGCCCCTTGAAGTCCCGAAAGGCCACCAGAAGGTCTCCCTGGAGCCTTTTCTTCTCCAGGCTGAACAAGCCCAACTCTCCCAGCCTGGCCTCCCAGCAGAGGGCTTCCACCCTCCCATCATTGCTGGGGCCTCCTGTGGCCCCGCTCCACCAGGTCCATGTCTCTGCTGTGCTGAGGACTCCAAAGCTGGACACAGAGCAAGGAAGGGGCCCAGGCCATGGGTGCCTCTGTTCTCCATGGGGACACCCAGCCCCTTGCCCTGTGGTGCTCTGGAGGCAGAAGGCTCTGGGCAGCCATGACTCCCACCTTGTTCTCCTGGCATGGTGCAGCCGTAGGTTCCTCCCTGTGTGATATGTGCTTCTGCTTCTCCCCTCAGCTCAATGGCACCTCCATCTCCAGCGCCACACCCAACAGCACCGTTCGTTCAGCGTTTGGGGGAACCATCTACCACTCACCAACGTCTCGGTTGCCACCTTCCGGAGGGAAGGTAGGGAGCTGTCCAGGAGTCCCTGCCTGGCGGGGTGGGCTGGGACGGATGTGGGTGAGCTGGGACAGCACAGCTCCAACTGCTGTCGCACCTGCCAGGCTCCTAGACCCTGGAGGGCTCCTGGTGCTTCAGACCACTCTGACGTGGCAGTGACCGGCAGCAAAGCCAGCGCAACCCCCCAGCCCTGCCCGATCCTTGCGTCCCGTCTGACTGTCCCTTCTCCCCGCAGTTGGGCCCGGCTCGGACCCCCGGCTGCATGGCTGCAAAGCCCCCCCGTCCTGGATACAGGGAGCGGAACAAGGAGAACGTGTCCCAGCTGAACGGAACCACCCTGAGCGGTGGGTGCACCCCCACAGCCCCTGCCCAGCGTAACCACGGCGTTAATTCTGTTGCCAGCACCTATTCTGAGTTTGCGGTAATGCACCTCTTCTAACCCCACCCCCCCTGGCCAGGCAGCACCGGGGGTGTCTCCTCCTCCCTCCCCAAGCACCCCGCAGGGCTCAGCCCCCCAGCAGAGCTGCTGGCAGAGAACTTGCCATGTTTTGAGTTCTGGTGGCCAAGGCCGAGCACTGCTCGTGTCACACCCAGGACCTCAGCAGCCCCGGGGAGGACGGGCACAAAGTGCTGGTGCTGGGGGCACATCCCAGCCCTGTGCAGAGGGGAAGCCCTGGGACAGCGCCGCTGCGGAGACACAGCCGCTCCCCCGAGCTGAGCTGTCTCCAGCTGCTTGAGCAAAGTCTTCCCCAGGTCCGAGGCACTTGTTGAGGAGTGTCTGGGGGTGGTGATGCTCCCCAGGGCTGCAGCACAGGGGCCTGGGCAGCAGCACTGTGTCTGTCCTACCGGGTCACTACGAGAGGCGAGGGGGGGGTCTCCCAACTCTGTTGCCTACCCAGACTCATCCACTGCATGCTCAGGCAGGATGCTGCTCGCTGTCCCCTGAGCCGAGTCTGTGGAGGGACCCCAGCATCTGTGCCCCCTTTTCTGGCTGCTCCCTGTGGTGCTAGGTGAGCAGAGGCTGGCGAAGCTGCTCTCTGGACAGGGCTGGGCTTGCTCGGGCTGCTGGGGGGGTCCCTTATGGCCTCTGCGCTTCCATGGGCATGGGCTGAGCCCAAGCTTCAGCATCTTCTGGCAAACCATGAACATCTCTTCCTTGTGGCAGCTGTGCCCAGGATTGCCCAGCAGCCGGGCTGGGATCCCGCAGCCTTGGGTCATGGTGGGTGATGGAGGCAGAGTCCTGCTGCGTGTTCCTTTCTACAGCCTGTCCCTGTCCTGTGTCTGCTCCCCACACAGAGGGACAGCTCATTTGCTTTGGACTGATCTGCCAGGGTGCTTGGGCTTCTTCAGCCTGGAGAAGAGAAGGCTCTGGGGAGACCTTCTTGGACCTTCAAGGGGCCTGTCAGAAAGATGGGGACAGACTTTTGAGCAGGACAAGCGGAGATGGTTTTGAAATAAAAGAGGGAGATTTAGATTAGAAAGAAGGAAGAGATTGTTGATGCTGAGGGTGGTGAGAGCCTGTCCCAGGCTGCCCAGAGAGGTGGTGGCTGCCCCATCCCTGGCACCATTGCAGGTGAGGTTGGCCGGGGCTCTGAGCAACCTGCTCTAGTTGCAGATGTCCCTGCTCCCTGCAGGGGATTGGACAAGAGGACCTTGAAAGGTCCCTTCCCACCCAAACCAGTCTGTGACTCTTCCCAGGATGCTGGCCAGCTGCAGGAGGGAGGGATGGATGTGGCTCCCAGCCTGGGGCTGTTTGGGTAGCAGGTACTTCTGCTTCTGGGAGGCTGATGGCTTCAAGTTCTTTCTCAGCTACTTAATGCTAACGCTTCCCTGCTCTCTTCCGAAGCCAGATGGGGTGGGCAGCGCCAACAACCCAGCCGGAGCTGCCTGGAGCTGTTCCTGGCTTCCCACGCCAGCTCTGTCCCCTCATCCCCATCTCCCACTTCTTTCCACAGCGCGAACTTTCAAAGGCTTCCAGATCTGACAGTAGCTCCCGCATCCTGAACTCCACCACCACCAACGCCTTCTGCTGAGCTGCAGCCGGCTGGGCTCCCACCGCTGCAGCTGTCCTGAGTCGCTGCTCGGGCAGAGCCTGCGCGGCTCCTCCCGCGCCCGGAGCTGGGGGTTTGGTGCCCAAGTGTTCCCCTCGCCCAGGCGCTGCCAGCCCGGCTTGCTGCGGCGTGGGGGGGCAAAGGGGCACTTTTAAAACTTGCTTTTATTTAGGGAACTCTTGCAGATGTTTGTGATTAAAGGTTTAAGTAGGCGGTCGTGTTAGGGTAGCGCAGCGGTGGGCTCCTGAGCATGCTCTGGGACAGACAGGACTTATTTTGAGAGCTGGCCCCAGTGCCCTTTCTCACGGGCTCTTCTCGCCTGTGTCTCTGTAGCTACGGTCCATCAGCATCTCCCTCTCTCACCATCACAGCAAGTTCCCTGGGGTGGGGGCTTGGCAGCCTTTGTGACCCCAGAGCGCTGGGTCTCCCCTGCTGAGGGTCTCGTCTCTCCCGCCCTGGCTGTGGGTCCAGGAGGGGAGCAGCAGTCTGGGGGGCCCGGGGGGAGCTGGATGTCCCCAGGAGGAAGCAGCAGGGCATTGCACAGGTGACAAGTCCCACTGCGTGTCCTCCTCAAGCCCTGATGGCCATACAACTGGTACCCTGCTGCTCCCTCCCTCCACTCACAGGGAAGCGAGCTCCAGTGGGACAAGGCCAGGCCATTGTCCCTGTCCTGGGGAGGAGGAGCAGCTTGTCCCACCCCCAGGACCCGCTTGGCACCGTCCTGTGCTGCCCTTGGCTCTGGGGGAGGGCAGCGAGCCCCGCGCTCTGGTGGTGGCACAGCTCAGGGGGGCCTGTTTGCACCTTTGTTAACAAAACTCTGTCCATTTGTGTCTGTCCCTGATCATGACCAATTTGCACCTTGTTAGTCACTACAGTCCCCAGCGAGCTGTTATTTATTCTCCAGGTTCTGTCTCCTGCTCTGTAACTCTGTATATACTGTTCATGGGAATAATACCTATATGTGTATATAGCCGCTGCTGTTTGTGTGTCCTGGGGGGGGTTCTCGGGGAGGGGGGGTCAGGCTCAGGGGACGTTGGGAATATCCTTTGTACACAGTATGCAGTTGTTGTGCAAAAAATAAATGTAATAAAAGTGTTCAGCCCGTCCCTTGATTGTCTTCAGCACTGCTGGGGCCACAGCCCAGGCAGGGTCGGGCACCAGCCCAGCGCCAGGGCCTGGGTTCAGTTCAAGGGGGGGGGCCAAACCCTGGCAGATCCGGTCCTGGGGGTCTACCTGCTCCACCCCCGAGGGCAGAGAGGGGCCAGGGCTGGTCCTGGCAGCAGCAGAGCTCACCCGTGTGCTCCTCACGGCTCCAGCACGCAGACGTAGGTGGTCCAGGGCCCGCACACCACCTCCTCTGCCCGCAGCCCCTCGGCCGCCAGGTACTCGACGCGGCGTGGCTGGTCAGAGCTGGTGTCGTCCCCGTGTCCCAGCTGCCCATATTTACCTGCAGACACCGCAGCTGTGCCACAACACAGCCCTGGAGCCTCTGCCCTCACCAGAGAGCAGCTCCCCGAGTCTTCATGGGGGGGTACAGATGGGAGAGCACCCCTGTACAACAGGCTCCATCCAGGAACCCGCGAAGGGCTCTGCTGAGACCCCTCCAGGGATGACAGAACTCATCACACAAGTGACAGCAGCCAAGGGTAAGGGACACAAGAGCTAGTTGGGGGGGGGGGGTTGGCATCACTTACCCCAGCCCCAGGTGTAGAGCTCGCCACCTCCTGCAAGCGGGACAGCCCCCATCAGCCGGCACCCCCAGTGCCAGGGAACTCTGGCCTTGGCCCCCGGCTCCAGTGAGCCCTGGGCCCTGTCAGCCCCCAGACCCTGCCCTGGGAGGCGCCGAAAGCCGGGGGGGCTGCCCGCGCCCCAGCATGGGGACTCACGTGTGACAACAGCTGTGTGCCGGGACCCGCAGCTGACCCCGCTGACCTCCAGGTCCTGCGGCAGATCCAAGAGCGCTGGGAACGCCTGGATGGAGATGAACGCGGCGTCCTCGGCACCTGGCTGCTCCTGCTGGGATGTCACCTTGGTGTCCCCTGGGAAAAGGCAACCCTCAGCGACCAGGAGCAACCGAACCACACCAGGCTTGAAACCCCTGGTCCTGCACCGAGCTGCTGGCAGTGGTGGGGACCCTGCGCCACCCACCACCCCACCTGCAGCACCCTGACCTGCACCCGCAGCCTCGGCCTGTGCCCGCTCTTCTGCCAGCGCTTTGGAGGGCAGTGCCAGCTGGCCAGACTCATTCCAGCCCCACATGTAGAGATCTCCTGCCGCTGTGGGGGGCAGAAGGGCATTGGGGGGGGGCCAGAGCAGAGCTCAGCCCTGAACCACCCCCCCACCCCCAACAGTGTCTGGGTGCCCCGACCACCTGTGCCCGGCACAGCTCCTCACCACTAACGCTGGCCGAATGCCACCCGCCAGCAGCCACTGCCACCATGGGCACTCCGGCCAACGCCTCCACCAGCCGCGGCTGCAGCTCCGACTCCAGGGTGCCGTGGCCGAGCTGCCCGTGCCTGCGGGGAGATGCACACGGGCAGACAGAGCCCTCCTGCTCCAGTGCCCAGCCCTCACCCCGCTGTGACCCACAGGCCTGACTGAGCCCCTCAAGCCTGGTGCTGCTGCTGCCAACCCTTCCAGAGAAGGAGACTCCACAACCTCTCTGGGCAGCCTGGGCCAGGCTCCCACACCCTCACACCAAACAAGTTTCTCCTCCTGCTCCCATGGAACCTCCTGGGTTCCAGTTGGTGCCCATTGCCCCTTGTCCTGTCACTGGCACCACCGACAAGAGTCTGGCCCCATCCTCTTGCCCCCCATGGGCCCTTGAGCTCTTGCTCAGCATTGATCAGATCCCCTCTGCGGCTTCTCTTCTCCAGCTCAGCAGCCCCAGGGCTCTCAGCCTTTCCTGGGCACAGAGATGCTCCAGGCCCCTCAGCATCTCCAGAGCCTCCACTGGACTCTCTCCAGTAGCTCCTGGTCTCTCTTGCACTGGGCAGCCCAGCACTGGACCCAGCACTCCCGAGGTGTCCTCACCGGGGCAGAGCACAGGGCAGGAGAACCTCCCTTGGCCTCCTGCCCACACTCTTCCGAACGCCCCCAGGAGCCCACTGGCACACTCAGCACCTGTCCCCGCATCCTCTCCCCATCTTCCCACCCCCACACTGTGTCCTT
>VZZY01010204.1:49258-61841 GCA_013400335.1 Eurystomus gularis | reverse complement strand
CCGGGGTGGTAGCGGCCATCGGGGCCCGCGTAGCCCTCGCAGAGGTGCAGGTTCTGCAACGCGGCTGCGGCGAGGAGCAGGCGCGGGGTGAGCACCAGGGCTCGGCCCCCACAGCCAGTGCCGCACAGCCCGCAAGCACAGCACGGCCGGGCTGTGCCCCTGCGGCAAGGCGAGCCGGTGTGCTGGCAGCTGGCACGGTGCCGTGCTGGTGGGACTGGCCCCCAGCTCCAGCGAGGTGGCCCTTGCAGGGACGGGCTGGAAGCATCCCAGCTCTGTGGGGCCTCACCGCCATGGCATAGGAGCCCCCGGCTCGGCCCTCAGGGTGGGCTCCAGCCCGATGGGCAGCGCCAGCTGAGCGCAGCCCCACCAGCACTGCCCCGTGTGCGCCGTGACCGCCAGCGCTCCCCATCCCCCCGGCAAGGGCAAACAGGGGTGAGGGGCAGAATGGTGGCAGTGAGGAGGGGATAGCGCCCAGGTCAGCCCCCATCTCCCCGTGCTGAACCCCCTCCTCAGTCCCCACCACCCCACGGGGACAGCACTTCTCACCCCACAGACGTGCCGCAGCGGAGCCAGCCCTGGTGCCACCATGCCTGGGCCACCATCCCCAGCGCGGACCACCACCTCCTGGCACAGACCTCCCAGCCTCCATCGGGGAGCAGCCCACAAGGGACGAGGCCGCAGCAGGGATGGGGCGGACGGGAGCAGGGAGCAGGAGGAGCAGGGCTGGGGCCGTACCTGTCCCAAGGAGGCCGGGGCACAGAGCCGCGGTGAGGAGCAGCAGGAGCAGGAGCCCACCCAGCATCTTCTCGGCCGACCCTGGGCAGAGGCAGCTCTGGCTCCGGCGCAGGCAGAACCCACAGCCCCTCCTGCTCCCGCCTCCACCGCGGCCCATCAGGAGCCGCACGGAGCCATTAGAGCCTCCTGCACTTGCTGCCCGCTCCGCAGGGACCGGGCCGGGGCGGGAGCAGCGCTAATGAGCTTCTCGGGGCCAAGTGCGGGATGAACGGCACCTTCCCCGCCCTGCAGCGGGTCGGTGGGCCCTCCTCGGGCAGCTCGACCCGCCTGGAGATCCCGGTGTCCCGGGCAAGGGCTGCATGTGGGATATGGGGTGCAGGCAGGCTGTGCTGCAGCCCCCCGGCAGCCCAGCCCTGGCCCCCCGCCAGCCGTGCCATTAGCCAGGCTCCGGCAGAGACACCAGTAGAAGTGGAAGAGGTCGATGGCCATGAGGAGGATGAGGAGCCAGCGCAGGGCTGTGGTCCCCATTCCCTGGCACACGCCCGCAGCGTGCTCACAGCCCCAGCCGTGCCCCAGGCCTGGGGTCCTGCCCTGTGCCTGGCTGTCGCCAGGGCGGTGCGAGGGGCCGAGCTGCCGGTGGCGGCCCACGCTGGCTCCGTGGGCTCTGCCTGTTCTCAGGCCAGGGCCGTGGGCGAGCCCAGGGGATGGGGGCTGTGGTGGAGGCTGTGTGGGAACAGAGACAGAGCTCAGCCACATCGCCTCCCCGCCCGGCTCTCTGCTGGCACCTTTTGGCAGTAATTAGCCCCAGGGGGTGCCAGGGGAGCACAGCAGCGCCTGTGGTGCCCACAGCAACCAGGAGGATGCTCCTGGTGACGCAGCTTCCCACAGCCCCTGGGACGCTGCAGCTGTGCTGGGCTCCTTCAGTGCCAGAGCATCGCTGCTGGATGAGGGCTTCACAACACCCGGCAGCGCCCCATGGCAGTGTCCCATGGCAGTGCCCCACGGCCCCGGGCACAGAAGCACGGCCCAGCAGCTGCAGGGGCTGGGCAGCTGCAGCCCAGAGCACAGAGAGCAACCCAGCCCCAGAAGGCTGCTGTGCCTGGGGTGCACATCAGGGTGCTGCCACAGATGATGTCACCCCATCCCCCCTTTCCCTGCTGGGCCAGGCTCCCTCCCTGGGGTCCCCAGTGACCATCAGCACCAGTCCTAGTGGGGACCAGGCTGCCGAGCTCACACCAAAAGGCACAGGATTTGGGAGAGGCCATTCTCACACTTAACCAGAGGTTGCTGCCTGCACGGGCAGCTGCCTAACTGGTCTGCACCATCCCACTTGCTCCTGCCAGCACCAGGCGCTGCTTGCCCCCAAGCGTGGCTGGGTCTGGCCGTGCCACCAGCCTCTCACACATGCCCAGGGCCCCACTCGCAGCTCAGCGCCAGGAGCCCTGGCAGGGCAGGGACATCATGGAGCAGAGTGCGGCACAGCCCATCCCGCATGGCCCTGGCCACGGCTCCGAGCTGCCTCCCCCCTGCCTTGGCATGCTGCCCCATGACCTCGGGGTGCTGCCCCATCTCCCCACAGAGCACCATTCCTATTCCCCAATGCGACCTGCGCGACACAAAACAGACAGAGTGCAGGGCCCTTAGAAACACCCTCTTGTTTCCGACAAGCTCCAGGCGAGCTCGGTCTCCAGTTCACAGCATCTCCCCAGCCAGCTGTCCCAACCCCGGCAGGCCCCACCAGCCCCTGGGCTGCCCTCCGGGGTGGGGGCTGCCCAGCATGGGCCCCTGCCCCACGATGCCGGGGTGGGCATGCTCATGGGCAGCTGTGCCCATCCTGCCAGCAGTGGCAGAGCCCGGCCCGCTGCCCCTGCCAGCCATGCTCTGCTGGGAGCGGTGCCCGGCCCGTGGCCTCTATGCCCAGGCAGCATCTGGCAGCCTCTGCCTGGCCCTGCCACAGCAGTTCACCCTGAAATCTATCCGAGAACACAGGACTAATAAATTAGAAGGCAGCAGCCTCTGCAAGTCCAGCACCTCCTGCCCAGTGCCCGCCTGCCTGCCACAGGCCCACCAGCCCAGGCTCTCCAGGGCTGTGCCAGTGCTGCTGGGCTCAGCGGCTGCTCCCACGCTGCCCAGCCAGACTGCTCCTCTCTGGCTCCAGGAGACGCTACCCCAGGCGGATGCGGAATGTGGAAATTTCCATGGGGTCCAGGTGGATGTTGGTGCTGTTGGAGGCCGAGCCCAGTGGGTACATCAAGGTCAGTGAGGTGGGCTGCAGGGAGCCCAGCTCCAGCCCCTGGAACAGGCTGCCCAGCACCAGCTACAGAGACAGGAGGGAGAGGAGGGAGAACAGCGAGTGGCCTGCGTGAGGGGACACAACACTGGCAGCACAGCTCCATGCACGGAGCACCCCCACACACACTGTGCCAGCAGCTGGCTCGCTGGCCCACCATGGCACCCCAGGCACCACGCTGACCCAGCCCAGGCTCTGCCCTCCATCACTGGGGGATGCGGGACTCAGAGAGGGCTCCAGAGTCCCCTTCATGAGAAACCAACGTCCTCCAGCTTTGCCTGGGTAAGGGGCAGAGCAGGGCTGAACCGGGGGACCTGACCAGTTCTGGGATGCTGGTACTGGGGGACCTGGGGCCTCTCCAGCCTCCATCCTGTCCTGGCATGAGCACAGGATGCCTGGTGCCAGACGTGCCAGGGTCCCCAGCCTGGCTCTGGCCCAGCGGTGGGTGGAGGTGGCAGCATGGTCCTACCTTGCCCTGGCTGGTGGTGCAGTTAAAGCCCAAGTTCTTGGCCTCCAGGCTGCAGTCGAAGCCTTTGCGGTGCAGGATCAGGGCTGCCTCGGCTGAGGGTAGCGAGTCATCCTGCTGAGGAGCCGGGCTGTGAGGTGCCATTCTGGGTACACTCAAGACACCCCCAGAGCCCTGCTGCCCCCCAGCCCTGCTCACGGGGCTCCACTCACCTCTGCCTGCAGCGTCCGCAGGTTGAGGATGTGGAAGTCGCAGGGGAGGGTTGTGGAAAGGGGCACAAAGGAGTGCAGAGCTGGTGGGGCCAGTTTCTCCTGGGCCACGGGCATGACCAGGGCCTCGGCGTTCAGGTGCATGGAGGTGACGTGGCTCAGCAGGGAGGGGAAGCTGATGGGGCGACCGTCCTGCACCTGCCAAAGAGCACATGGGTCAGCGCCGGCCAGGGGAGCGGCAGGGCCCAGCAGAGCAAGGACATGGCCTGTGGGACCTCCCGCCCCTCGCGGCACCTCCAGCAGCACCCCGAGAACAGGCAGCTGCCAGCACAGGGCACCCAGAGCTGCCCCTGCCCAGGCTTCCCCCCTCCCCAGCACCCAAACAGGGAGGGCGGCTGCCGGGCAGCCGGCACGGCCCTGGGCTAGCAGTGGTCAGACTACAGGGCCTGGCTAGGCTAGTGGCTAGCAGCTACTGCACGAGACAGGGAGTGGTGGTGGGGCCAGGCCGGCCGTTACCTCTGGGCTGCCAGTCCTGGTGCCGGGGAAGCCCAAGGCTCTAAACATGGAGGTGAGTTTGGAAAAGAAGCTGGAGCTCTGAGTGGGTGACATGGCGCATGCAGAGAACAACGAGGGGATGGGACAAGAACACCTTGATTACGCAGGTAGCATGGCTCCACAGGGACGGACAGACCCCTGCACAGCTCCACAAGGACAGACAGACCCCTGCACGATCCCACCCTCCCCATACCCCCTGCTCTAGGCTTGTCCCCGTGCCGGAGCAGCAGGGCAGGAGACCCTGCACCCAGTCACTCATGGTTTTCTGTAGACACCTCCACCCAACCCCTGCCCTGCAGCCTCACAGCCCTCGCACCTTGGTGGCAGTGGTGCGGCGCTCGAGGAGGAGGCGGAAGCGGTTGCAGGTCCGCTTGTTGTCCTTCAGCCCCTGGCCCAGGCCCCGGTTGTCATCCTGCATGAGGCGCCGGTCCAGGATCACCTCCAGCTGGCCTGTGGAGAGTGGGTCCCAGCACCCCAGGCGTTAACCCGCCAGCCGCCGTGCACAGCCCCTTCACTGCCAAGCACAGAAATGCCCCCACAGGACGACACCAAGTTGGGCGGGAGTGTTGATCTGCTGGAGAGGAGGCTCTACAGAGGGGTCTGGCCAGGCTGGATCCATGGGCCAAGGCCAATGGAATGAGGTTCAACAAGGCCGAGGGCTGTGTCCTGCCCTTGGGTCACAACAACCCCCTGCAATGCTCCTGCTGGGGCAGAGCGGCTGGAAAGTGCCTGATGGAAAAGGACCTGGGGGTGTTGGTCAACCAGCAGCTGGAGATGAGCCAGCGTGTGCCCAGGTGGCCAAGAAGCCACCAGCATCCTGGCTTGGGTCAGCACTAGTGTGGGCAGCAGGACCAGGGCAGGGATTGTCCTCTAGACTAGGCACTGGGGAGACTGCACCTCAAATCCTGGGGTCAGTTTTGGGCCCCTCATTCCAAGGGGACATTGAAGGGCTGAAGTGTGGCCAGAGAAAGGCAACAAAGCTGGGGAAGGGTCTAGAGCAGGAGTGTGGTGAGGAGCAGCTGAGGGAGCTGGGGGGTTGAGCCTGGAGCAAAGGAGGCTCAGGGGAGACCTTCTGGCTCTGCACAACTCCCTGACAGGAGGTTGGAGCCAGGTGGGGTTGGGCTCTTCTGCCAAGGAGGAAGAGACAGGGCAAGAAGAAATGGCTTCAAGTTGCACCAGGGGAGGTTGAGGATGGAGCTGAGGAAGAATTTCTTGGTGGGAAGGGCTGTGAAGGGCTGTGCCAGGCTGGGCAGGGCAGTGGTGGAGTCCCCATCCCTGGAGGGGTTTCCAAGCCATGGTGCTGAGGGCCATGTGTTAGTGGTGCCCTGGCAGTGCTGGGGGAATGGTTGGACTCAATTATCTGAAAGGTCTCTTCCAACCAAAACCATTCTATGTTTTTAAGACTGGGGGCAGCCGGAGACCCCGCAGACAGTGGGACTGGGACACCCTCCGCCCAGCACCCTCCTCCCCAGCATCCCACGCTGAGGCAGCCCTGGCTCTGCAGCAGCCCCCGAGGCACAGCCCCATGTCCCCAGCTCACCGCTGCTGAGGCTGGAGACCCCCAGGGCCTGGGCTGTGTGCAGCGTCAGGCGGCTCTGCGCGTCCTGGATGTAGGCCATGGCTGGCATGGGGTAGAAGTTGGCCTGCAGCGGCAGCTTCCGCTGGTACCTGCGGGGCTGGATCTGCCGAGGGACAGAGGTCAGCGGCTGGAGATGGCTCCTGCAGTGCCCAGTGCCAGGGCACTGTCCCACCATGGGCAGCTGCCATTCCTCCCCAGGCTGCCGGATACCTGGAAACCATTGAGGTCCGTGAAGAAGGTGTCGTCGCTCTCGATGTCAGTGCTGAAGCGCAGAGCCAGCTCCTTGTTGACATGGTCACGGATGTCCACCAGGCAAGACACATCCAGGGACAGGCCCTCCACCCCTGCGGGCAGGCAGTGAGGGGCTGGGCCCCATGGACAGCATCGCCCAGCACCTCCCAGCACAGCCTCCTGTCGTCTCACCTGGCACGTTGTAAAGCCGCACCACAGTCTGGACATGCTGGTAGTAGCTGGCGACCTCCGAGAAGATGGGTCCCTCTGTCACCCGCACTACTGGGGGGTCCTTGGGGGCGTAGGGCTGTGTGGGAGGAGGGCTGTGCTGAGGCTGCTGCCTGCGGCACTGGCACCTGTCCGCGGGCACAGCTGCCAGCTGGCTCTTGGAGGTGGTCCCCGTACCTTGGCCTCGCCATCAGGCAGGAAGAGATATGCTCCGCTTTTGTCCTTGGAGGTCCTGGTGCCGTAGACGAGGAACTGGCTGCTCACCCTCAGCTCCTGCTCCTCCCCGGCTCGGCGGATACTCTGTGGGGCATGGGGTTGGCACAGCAGTGAGCACAACCGGCACGAAGCAGTGCTGTGCCCCCTCCCCTCCTACGCCAGACCCCGCACTTGCCTGCAGCAGGCCTGTGCGCCCAGAGAAGCAGGCCCGCAAGTGCTGGTTCTCCAGGCAGAAGTCATCAGCGGTGGCTGGGAAGATGTGCACAGGTATGGCCTCTGGCTTGGGCACGGGCACGTCGCGGCCGTGCAGGTAGAGGCGCACAGAGGACTTCAGCGTGGTGTGGCCATCGAAGGACCTGTGCAGCTGCAGCACACGCAGCCCCAGTGCGGGCAGCCGGGCCAGGACAGACACCTGCGGGTAGCACGGAGACCTGAGATAGACCCTCATGGCGCACAGGGACCTGCCAGCAGGGCAAAGACCCCAGCTTGGCACTTCTGGGGCTTCTGCTGAGGGAGTCCGGGGGTTCACGAGCAGTGGGAGCTTGTGTTGTGGTGCGGTGATGCTCACTGCCACAGAGGAGGGCTCATGGGGTGATGCCCCACGGAGGACAGTAGCCTGGCACACACGGACAGGGCAGGCAGTGGCACTGGGTCACCCCATACCTGGTAGACGTCAGGCACCGTGTCAGTGGCAGAGCTCCAGCGTGCGCTGAGCTGGGATGGCAGGGGCTGCCCCTCCTCAGACAGCACACGCACGTGCGGGGAGTCCACCAGCACCGGCACTACGCTCAGGCGCTCCTGCTCCAGCGGGTTGAACACCACCAGGAACCTGTGGGTGAGGTCACGCTGGCATGGCCACCCCAGACCCACACCACTCATGGGTGCCGTGCACCCATCTGCTGCTTCACAGAATCCCAGCCACTGCCCCTTCCAGCCCCCCAGGCCCTGAGGCAGCTCATACCGAGGTGAGGTGTCCAGTTTGACCACTGTTCTCTCCGGGAGGGAGTCCTGGCTGGGGCGTGTGTTGTCCTGGGGAGAGGAGCGGTCAGAGCCATGGTGCACCCAGCACCCCTGCCAGCCCAGCCCAGGGACACGGGCACAGCTCAGACCCTGTCCCCAGGCCCAGCATGGAGCAGGGAGGGCTGAGCTCCCTGGAGCACAGGGACAGCCACGCCAACATGGGGGCACGGGGAGCTACGGGTCAGGGTGCTGCTCACCGTGTCAAGGAAGGGTGCTGCAGGGTCGTGGCGGTACATGTCCTTGTCCCCCAGCACGAGGTAATGCGCAGCATTGATGATGACGAGCTTGAGGTTCGTGAGGGAGTGGAGCAGCCTGGGGCACATGCAGAGTGACCCACTCAGGACCATCCCTCGGTCCTGTCCCAGCATCTCTCCAACATCCCCCACAGGGCCCTCCCACCCAACCACGCTCCCAGCCCCATGCCCACCACCCCCATCCGAGACAGGCCCCTCAGGGCTGCACCCCAGCCCCCAGCACGCACCGGACTCCGTAGTCAACCGCCACGGCCTCCTTGGCGGTGCCAGTGATGGCATCATGGTGCTGGAAGAGGCCCAGGTTGCGGCGGGCATTGCTCAGCAGGGCGTAGTCAGAGAGCGGGTACCTGCTGTCGGCTCCGGCACGGCGGGCGTGGGCAAGCGCCAGGCTGAACAGGATCTCTGCCCCGCTGTGCACAACACTGTCACCAAGGGTCCCTGCCCCGGCGCCCCGATGCCAGGACAGAGGGCACAGGTGGAGCAGCCAGACCAGCCCACACTCTCCTTGCCCAGCGACCTGCCCTGGGGCTGGGCGAGGGCTTGGCACTGCCTGGGCCATGCCCGGGCCACCCCCAGCGCGTTGGTGGCTGGCCACACACCAGGGGATCACCGGGGCTCCCGGGTGCTGCCCGTGCCCTCCACACCCAAGCCCTGCCCCTCACCGGAGGTGGGCCTCCAGCACCCGGTCCAGGCTCTTGTAGAAAGGCCGCGAGGTGTAGTAGCCTGTCCAGTAGTGATCCTCCCGGTCCGCGTAGGAGAAGAAATCCCCACTCAGCACCGGGAACCCCGGCAGCTTCATCCCCGGCACGATGCCAACCTTCTTGTACAGGGCATCGAAGTAGTCGGAGAGCGTCCCAAACTGTGCCTGCAGGAGAACACACAATGGGGAGCTGCCATGGCCTCCCAACACCCCTCTCAGTACCACCCAGCCTCCAACTGGGCTCTGAAGGTGGCCTCCCAACCTCCACCCATGGGCCCCTGCTCCTCCCCAGCCCCCCGTGGTGCCCCAGACCCCCCTGCACATACCTGGACATGGAGGTTGGGCCGGGAGTTGAGGAAGTCGAAGATGCGCTGGTAGTTGAGGAACTGGGCATCCCACTCCTGCGGCTTGTCGTAGCGGAAATCATCTCCCAGGGGCACCAGCAGCACCTTGCTGCGGAACAGCTTGGACTTCTTGCGGTACTGGTCCAGCAGCAGCTGAGCTCTGCCAGGGGGGCCGGGGTGTGAGGCTGGCTCCTGGACACGGCCACGGGCTCAGAGCTGCTCAACCCTGCCCCTGCCGCACTCACCGCTCGGCCACATTGGCATCGGTGATGGCTCGAGGTGGCACCTTCCACGGGCAGTTGATCCGGCCACCCGGCAGGCGCTTAAAGTCAAACTGGCAGCAGATCTTGGGGTCTGGCCCGCAGGTGTGGGGCACATCGTAGCTGTAGAAGGGCATCATGTGGCAGAAGATGTCGGTGCTGGCATCTGTATCTGTGGGACCAAGCTCAGATGAGCACCAGCAATGGCTCTCCCTCAACTATCCCGAGCTGGGGGACCACAGGCAGACCTGGCACAGGGCTTAGAGTCCTGAGAGCTCGGCAGCCTCCTTGGTGCACCGGCTGTGGAGGTGGTTGGGGAGTCACCCCGGGGCTGTCCTGCAGGGCAAAACCACTGCAGGGCAGAGCCACTGAGAGCAGCTCTGCGGAGAAGGACTTGGGGGTGCTGGGGGTGAGGAGCTGGAGCTGAGCCGGCCCCATGCGCTCGCAGCCCAGCAGCCAACGTCCTCCTGGGCTGCATCCCCAGCAGCGTGGGCAGCAGGGCAGGGAGGGGATCCTGCCCCTCTGCTGCGCTCTGGGAGACCCCCCTGCAGTGCTGGGGCAGCTCTGGAGTCCTCAGCACAGCAGAGACATGGACCTGGTGGAGCAGGGCCAGAGGAGGCCCCAGCAATGATGGGAGGGTGGAAGCCCTCTGCTGGGAGGCCAGGCTGGGAGAGGTGGGCTTGTTCAGCCTGGAGAGGAGAAGGCTCCATGGAGACCTTCTTGGGGCCTTTCAGGACTCCAAGGAGGGTACAGTAAAGATGGGGAGGGACCTTTATCAGGGAGTGCAGTGACAGGACAAGGGGTGATGGTTTTAAACCAAGAGAGGGGAGATTTAATTAAACATAAGGAAGAAATTATTCACTGCAAGGGTGTGGTGAGAGCCTGGCCCAGGTTGCCCAGAGAGGTCCCTGGAATCATTGCAGGTGAGGATGGCCAGCACTCTGAGCAACCTGCTCTAGTTGCAGATGTCCCTGCTCAGTGCAGGTGGGTTGGAGGAGGTGACCTTTAGAGGTCCCTTCCCACCCAAACCACTTTATGGCATTGCCTCTCGGTGCTCAGCTCACTGTCTGGTCAGGAAAGTGGTTGGTGACTGCTCCCTGCTGCCACCTGCCATGGCAAGGCCCCCCCACCGCCATCACACCCCAGCAGCCCCTCACCCCACGTCTGTCTCCACATGAACTCCAGGTTCTGGGTGGCAGCAAAGTGCTTCTTGATGGCGTAGTGGACACGCTGGATGAGCATGGCCGTCAGGTTGGAGCGCTTCAGCAGGTAGGGCATGGTGGAGCTGTACCCAAAGGGGTCGACAGCCCAGCCCGACCGGGGAGTCACACCTGCGGGCATAGAGACACATCAGCACCCCCCGAGGGGGTCCCCAGCCAGGCCCCTGCCCCTCCTGCCTGGCATCCCACCCAGCTCTCACCAATGTTCTTCTCTAGCCACTGGTGCCCCTCAATCAGCTGGTCGATCATGGCGAAGTAGTGGGAATTGGCCTCGTCGGGCATCACCCAGCCACCCGTCACCATCTCCAGCTGCCCGTTGCCAACCAGCCTGCGAGGGGGACACATGAGATGTGACCGGCTCCAGGCAGAGCCCTGTGCCATGGCAGAGCCTCCCTCTGCCTTGCAGCTACTGCTCTGGCTCTGCGGCAGCGCTGGCACTGCTCTGGCTCTGCAGCTGCGCTCCCATGCTCAGGGTTACAGTGATGAGAACGTGTCCCAGCCCCAGGAGCAGCACCAGCCGAGACCTGCCTCCCCTGGACCCTCAGGCCCTGGCAGCGCTGGCTCTCACTGCACACTGCTGTGGTTTCAATGTCTCATGGCACTGAGGCTGCTGGCAGTGCCAGGGCACCCCACGCCGAGCCCTGTGGAGCCCAGGTCAGCCTTCCCCTCCCCAGGACCCTTCCCTCTCACACCCCATGCCCACGACCAGAGTCTCCTGCAGTGCCCACCCTGCATTCAACAACCGTGCTGGCAGGGCAGCAGTGCTCACAGGTGGCCCTACCTCCGCACCGCAGCCCGCTTCTGGGCGCTGATGTTGTCCCACCACTTGGAGAAGAAGGAGATCTCAGACCAGATGAAGCGCCGGCGCGGGTCCTCCTGCATCTTCAGCACCATGCTGTTGAGAATGTGCTGCGTCTGGTCGTAGTAGTACTTGTCGAAGGTCTTGATCCAGCCTGGCAGCACAGGTTGGGGGTCACAGCGTGGGGCTCAGCCTGGGAGCCAGCCCTGCCCCTCTCCCCTGCCCACCTTCACCGGCTGCTCACCCGGGTCGTTGTGGGAGTGCGGCACCACAAACACCTGCAACGGCTCCGCGTCCCACTCGTTGGGCTCGTAGGTGATGTCAAAGCCCTGCTTCCACACGCCGCCGTCCTGGTTATCGAAGGGCAGCAGGGAGTACACGGCCAGCATCTGCCGGGTGGGAGACAGGGCTCAGGCACCAGGCTGAGAGACTCCCAACTGGGCAGGGCCAGGACTCCACGGATGCCTTGGTACCCCCAGGGAGGTGGGAGATGTGGACAGCAGGACCCCCTCACGCTGGCAGAGATGGCCCTGAGCTGCTGGGCCAAGAACCAGCCCCTCACCTGCAGGTCTGGGCTCTGTCCCTTGCCCCCCAGGGCAAACTGGCAGTCCTGTGGGGAGACCGAGAGGAAGCTGGGGCGACTCTCGGGGGGCAGCACCCAGGAGCCATTGGGCGTGTGGTGAGGCAGTGCCGGCTGCCCCTCTGCATGGGCTGTCAGCTCCAGCACCGAGTCCTTGATGTGGCTGATGATCTCGTGGTTCTCCTCCAGCAGCTGCTCCAGCTGCTCGATGCGGTTCTGCAGCACTGAGATCTGGCTCTGTGGACACAGACACCGCGGTGAGAGCCTCCGGTGCCCTTTGCTAGGTGGGTCCCGGCCCCCATGTGCACTGATACCCGCAGGGAACGAGTCCTGGCCCAGGCAACTGAACGGCCTCAGGCTGTGCCAGCTGGCTCCCACTAGCCTTGGACCACTTGCCCGTCTCCACATCCCCGCCGCTCACCCTGGGGAAGTTGCCCCCACTCTGGTGGCGCGCAGGGTCATGCTGCACCCGGTCCAGCATCAAGTAGAGGGAGAAGACAGCAACGCAGAAGATGGCAGCTCCACACACCGTCACCTGCTTCTTCAGCTTCATCCCGGAGGGCCGCAGGAATAGACCTGCACCGGGACAGAGCCGTGAGACGGTGCTCCCCCGCCAGCCCCGGGGCTGAGGATGGGATGGGCACAGGAGCAGGACAGGGCATGGGAATCACAGGATGGGATATGGGCACAGGAGCAGGACAGGGCATGGGAATCACAGGATGGGATATGGGCACAAGAGCACGATGGGGCACTGGGAATCACGGGATGGGATATGGGCACAGGAGCAGGACAGGGCATGGGAATCACAGGATGGGATATGGGCACAGGAGCAGGACGGGGCATGGGAATCACGGGATGGGATATGGGCACAGGAGCACGACAGGGCATGGGAATCAC
>VZZY01010204.1:21393-48141 GCA_013400335.1 Eurystomus gularis | reverse complement strand
GATCCCGGGCGCTCGGTGCTGCCCTGAGCGGGGCCGGCGGGGGCTGCCCGTCACCGGTGCCGCTTGCGGATGGCGACGAGGTCCTGGTGGATGACGGCGAAGCTGGGCCGCTTGCGGGGGTCGTACTCCCAGCACCGCTGCATCAGCCGGTACACCTCGTCCGGGCACTGCTCGGGGGGGTCCAGCCGCACGCCTGCGGGCAGCAGGGATGGGGACATGGCAGCCAGGGCCACCAGCCCCTCGCCCCCCACGGCCCCATCCCGCCAGTCCCGAGGGCACAGCTCCACAGCGGACCCGCTGTGCTGGGCCCAGGACCCGCTGGTGTCCCTCACCCTGCTCCACCACCTCTCTCGTCTGCTGGTTGCTGAGGTTGGCGTAGGGGACGGCGCCCAGGCTGAAGGCTTCCCACAGCAGGATCCCGAAGCTCCAGACGTCGCTCTCTGAGCTGTATCGGCCTGGGGACACGGGGTGGGATGGATGCTGGTGGCCGGGGACACCCATGGCACCGCTGCCCTGGGTGGGCTGGGGTGCTGCGGGTCTCCCTGCCTCCCTCCCCAGGACCAGGCGTGTGGGAGCAGGGCGGTGTGCCCCAGACTCCTGGCTCCCAGCTGTGCTGCGGGGCTGCTGGGCCTTGCCCGCCTCCATGCCATACCATAATTGAGTGCTTCAGGGGCGGTCCACTTAACGGGGATCTGCTTCATCCCCCCCGTGGAGGCATAGATGCCATCTTCCTCCTCCCGGGACATCCCAAAGTCGCTGATCTTCAGGGCATTCTTCTCTGTCACCAAGCAGTTGCGAGCAGCCAGGTCCCTGGGACAGCTGGAGCCATCAGCTGCGTGCCCGGCCATCCGCGAGGGCCTTGGCCTGGCACAGGCCAGGGGGAAGCGAGGGCTCTGGGGCTCACCCCACCCTGCCTGGCGCCCGGAGCCCACCTGTGGATGCAGTGCTTGCTCTCCAGGTACTCCATGCCAGCAGCAGCGTTCTCCGTCATCTTGATCAGCTCCTTGGTGCGCAGGTTGGGCCCCTCGCTGCGCAGGAAGCTCAGGAAGTCCCCCCCTGTGCCCAGGATTGCGGAGCTGGTAGTGGCTGCCCTGGCACACCATGGCACGACCCGCTGCTCTGGCAGGAGGGGGCCCTCACCTTGCACCAGCTCCATGACAATGTAAATGGGCTGCTTCTGCGTGCAGACGCCGATGAGCCGGACGATGTTGGGGTGGTTGTACTGCTTGAGGATCCTGTAGGGACAAGGAAGGGCACTGTGAGCACACGGGGACACACAGGCCACCTCTGTGCCATCCCCAGGATGCTCTGTCCAGCCGGCCTGGGGACATGACCCTCAGCACACGGTGCTGCTGTCCCAGCGGGGCTTGAACAGCCATGAGGCTGGACAGACGGGCTGAGACAAGCATGATGGCCACACAGACCTGGCTTCCTGCAGGAACTTGGCTTTTATTTCTGGTGGGAGGGTTTCCCGGCAGGATTTCACAGCCACGGGGGTGTTGTCAGCACGCAGGCGGCCGCTGAACACCTCCCCAAAGTTACCCTGCCAAGAGACACAGGGGCACTGGCACAGCTTGCCATGGCATGGCCCAAGGAAACCCCTGTCCCATCACAGAACCCCTGGGACAGCCTTTTCCCCCCACAGACCCCCATAGCCCAGACTTGTCCCCCTGCAGACCCTGTGAGGACAGCTCTGCCCCTCCCCAGACCCCCTGGGACAGCCCCGTCCTCACAGACCCCACACAGGCAGGGACTGGAGCACCCAACTCACCCGGCCGATGCGCTCCCCCAGCAGCACGTCCTCGTGGTTGAGCACCCACTTGTCCTGCAGCCAGCGGACACCAAAGGCAATGAGCTGTCACCCAGCCCATGCCATGGCCACATCCCGGAGGTGGGTCCCCAGCCCCCAGTCCACCCCCCCAGGGCTGAGTCCCCACGTCTGGCTGCAGAAGCGTGTTCTTGGGGCTCCCAGCCCAGCCGTGGGTAGAAGAGGCTGGGCAGGGCTGCCCTGTGTGCAGGGGTCTCATCCCTGTCCCCACTGCCTGCTGTCACCTTGGGCACGGCCCTGGCCAGAATGATGCCGCTCTTCCTGGTGACGGGCTGCTGGGTCTGCAGGAGATGCTCGAGGAGCAGCGGGATGGTGGGGAAGCCCTCGCCCTCCAGCCGGTACATGTTCTGCAGGGGGGGAAAGGCTGAGGGGTTGTGTCCACACACACGCAGGGGTGTGCTCACGAGGGCTGGGGTGCACAGGTGTGCACACACATACACACATGTACAGGTACACACACGGCACAGGACATGCACACCAGGCAGCGCAACCATGTGCAAGAGGGAGTTCACACACATGATGAGGCCGTCCCTTGAATCCTGGGGTCAGTTTTGGGCCCCTCACTCCAAGAAGGACCTTGAGGGGCTGGAGCGTGTCCAGAGAAGGGCAACAGAGCTGGGGAAGGGTCTAGAGCAGGAGTGTGGTGAGGAGCAGCTGAGGGACCTGGGGGTGTTGAGCCTGCAGAAAAGGAGGCTCGGGGGAGAGCTTCTGGCTCTGCACAACTCCCTGACAGGAGGTTGGAGCCAGGTGGGGTTGGGCTCTCCTCCCAAGGAACAAGCAACAGGACGAGAGGAAATGGCCTCAGGTTGCACTAGGGGAGGTTGAGGTTGGAGCTGAGGAAGAATTTCTTGCTGGGAAGGGCTGTGCCAGGCTGGGCAGGGCAGTGGTGGAGTCCTCATCCCTGGAGGGGTTTCCAAGCCGTGGAGATGTGGTGCTGAGGGCCATGGGTTAGTGGTGCCCTGGCAGTGCTGGGTTAATGGTTGGACTCGATGACCTGAAAGGTCTTTTCCAACCCAAACAATTCCATGATCCAGTGGTTTTGACGCCCAGCTCACACCCCACACTCCACGCTTGGCCCGTGCAAGGATGGGCACACACAGCTCGTACCAGACACATGCATACTGTGCACTCACACCAGGGCTGTGCCCACGCAGGGACCCCCGCCTGGCCACGCAGGACCAACCAGCCATCTCTCCCTGCCTGCGGTCACTCACATCAGCAGCCTGGATGATGAAGTGCCGGGGCTGCCCATCCCACAGCACGCTGAGCACGTACTCCTGCTTGCCCTGGCTCTCCCGCACTAGGAAGTCCCCATTGCAGCGCAGCAGCTCCTGCACCTCCAAGCGTGGGATGGCCCCGTGGTACCAGACCTGCTGGCACAGTGGCTTCTGCACCTCAGGGATCAGTGGCACCGGGGGTGGCAGCTGGACAGAGACCAAGGTGAGCCCAGCCATGGCCCTGGGTCGTGCTGGAGATGGGCAGCAGGGTACGGGGGGAGCAGGGGCTGGAGGGGCTGGATCACGGAGGGAAGGGGGCTGTGGGGCCCAAGAGAAGAGAATAGGGGGTCTGGGGGGCTGGAAGGCCCAGCAAGGCAGCTGGGTGGGAGGGCAGGGTGCCCAGGGACTCACCGAGTACTTAGGACTGAAGATGCCAGTGATGTGATTCTTGAGGGTCTCCAGTGCGGTGGGCCCGCTCCGCTCCTGTTCCTGGGGCAAGGCGTGAGCTGTGTGCTGGCCAGGGGGACCCTGAGCCTCCTGTGCCCCCCAAACCCCATGAGCCCGGTCCCTGCAGCTCCCATGGCACAGCAGGGCAGGACTCACCGTGGAGGAGACCGAGTGCCGGTCCTCCTGCAGAGGCAGGGCAGGCAGGGGCTCCCCAGCGCCCAGCTCCCCCAGCTTCCCAGCCAGCAGGTCCCGCTGTGCCTGCAGCTTGGCCTGGGTGCAGAGGCAGCCCTCAAGCTGCTGCTGCACCTCCTGCAGCCCCTGCCGCTTGGCCAGCAAGTACAGCCTGGGGAGGAGACAAAGGGACAGGGCGGTCAGCTCCTGCTGCCCCCAGCCCCTTGCCCCCCGCCTGCCCGCACCTCACCGCTCCCCGGGGCTCCGGCCCTGCTCCGTGTCCCGGATTTCTGCCTGCAGCTCTTGCACCCGCTGCTCCTTGCTGCCCACGGCCTCCGTGGCGGCCGCCAGCTCCTCCTCGACCGACGTCAGGCTGCAAGAGATGTGTGCCGGGCGGTGCTGGGCCACGATGCCAACACCGGCAGCCCCTGCCCACGGCCCAGCCCTGCTCACGAGTGCTGGACGCTCTCAACGGTCAGTTCATTCAGCTGCAGCTGCCCCGGCGCCAGGCCCTCCATCTCCTCCAGCAAGCTCTCGTCAAAGGACACGGCCGGCGGCACCTCGGAGCCGTACCTGTGGGCACACACAGCGGCTCTGCCCCCCGCCTGCCCAGTGCCAGCTGCCAGCACCGCAGCTGGCAGGGCTGCGCCTGGCACAGGGGCTGAGGCTGCACGGGGCTGTACCTGTGGGTCTGGGTGAAGCTGCTGTACTCAGTGGCCGGCTCGATGGCCTGGATGGCACTGGAGATCTCCTGGTGCAAGGCTAGCACGTCCTCCTGCACCAGGCTGCTGATGCTGTAGTACTCCCCAAGGATCTCCTTCCTGTGATGATGTGGGCACTGGGGGCTGCTGGGCTCCCGTGCCCCCCAGCCCAGGGTCCCTGTAGCTGGGTGCCACCACCCCTGCCCCAGCCCTGCCGCCTGGTCCCCATGTCCCGCTGACATATGCCCTCAGTCCCCACATGTCCTGTGGCACTGTGGGCATCACCGTGAGGGCTGCAGCGCCAGGGGCAGGCAATGGGGCAGGGAAGGTGCAAGTGGGTGGTGGAGGGAGCACTGCTGGTTCCTGGGGGTCGTGAGGGTGCTCAGGGATGGGCAGCAGGATGTGGGATGTGCAGCACAATGTGGGGCAGGCAGCAGGTGGTGGGGCAGGCAGGGCTCTTACAGGACAAGGACCATCTCCTGCTGCAGGCTGTAGAGGGACTGGTGGAGGCTGGGCAGTGCCCGATTGTAGTGGTGGTGGTGGTGGAGTGCGGCTGCCTGCACGGCCAGCACGTATTGGTTGTGCAGGGCATAGAGCTTCCAGAGGCTACGCACGTACTTCTCCTTTGCCTTGTCCCTTTCCTTGTCTGGGGGGAGAAGTCATGGAAAAAACCACCACCGGTGCACCACCAGTGCCAGCACTGCAGCACATCCCCCCGAGCAGCTGGCGAGGGACATGGGCACCCAGTGGAACTGGGGAAGGGGCTGTGGGGGTGATGATGCTGAGAGGGGGTCCCAGGGCAGGCAGAGGGGCCAGGGGGTCAGACACTTCCCTGTGCACAGGGACGCTCCTGACCCGCAGTGTCCCCAGGCTGTAATCCCTGGCAGTTGTACCCAGCTCCCTGGGGGCTCTCCCTGGGCCACCCAGCTCCCCCCCCCCCCCCCCCCCCCCCGGCNTCAGTCCAGGCTGTGCCATGGGTGCTGCGGAGCACGGGGTGCTCCATCCATCCCTGACCCATGAGGGGAGCCGGTGGGGGACACTGTGGGACGGGGATGGAGGATGCAGGGTCCAGGCTGGCTGGCACCTTTGCTGGCCTCCTGGTACTTGCGCTTGGCCTGGGCACTGTCGCGTGCCAGGCTGCGGTACTGAGCCTTCAGCTTCTCCATCTCCTGCTGCGTGGTCTGGGGACAGGGATGCCGTCAGAGGAGCGGGGCCGGGATGTGACCCCCGCTCCCCACACCGGGACCCCCGTACCCACCCGGGTGTACTCCTGGCTGAGCTGCTGCCACTGCTCACTGAAGGCTTTGCGGATCTGCTGCTTGTCGCGGATAAGCAAGCTCAGCTTGGCCAGCGGCCCCGCCGACAGCTCTTCTGCGTGCCGGCGCAGGATCTGGCTCAGTGTCTCCGTCCGGCTTGCCAGCACCCACCAGGACTGCAAGGATGGGGTGTCAGGGATGGTGTGGGGATAGCCACCCTCTGGCACTGCACCGGAGCATCCCTACCTCGCCGATCTGGCCACCGTGGTCACTGGCGCGGAGCTGGCCGGGGCCCTCCTGCTTCTCCAGCTGGGAGAACATGTGGTGCAGCATCCCCGCGTACTCCCTGTCGCTCTTGGCACGCTGCGACATCCACTTCTTCATCAGCTCCAGGAGCCGCAGCTCGCTGTCCTGCAGCCTCAGCAGCGCGCTGTGCCCCTGCGGGCACCACAGCTCCGGCCCGAAGCCCATGGCACTGCTGACCCGGGCGGCAGGAGGCTGCGGAGCGGGGGCAGAGCCTGAGCCGTGGCCGTCCTCACCCTGTGCCCCGCACCACCGGCACTGGTGGCCGGGGCCCTTTGCATCTCCCCCTCCCACCCCGTTGCCCCGTCACTGGGACACGGTGCCCGGGCTGGCAGAGGCCTCCGTGCCCCACATAATCTGCCTTGCAAAGCGCATTCAAAGCAGGCAGGAGGGCTGAGGGCACCCCAAGCCCCATAGCAGTGGGGGCCCGTGGGGCCAGTGCTGGGGAGGAGGAAGTGTGGTGTTGAAAATAGCAGCACCAGCTCTGCTGGAGACGGGGCTGGTTCCTGAGGGCAGTGCAGCCGTGCTCCCCACCCTGGCCAGGGCACCAGCCCCATGCGATCTGGCACCGCCAGCCCCGTCCTGCCCATGGGCACAGTCACCCCCGTGTCCATGACAGGGCAGCTGGGCACACTGGGACAGGGAAGCTCCCAGGGGCCAGGGCACTGGTGGGGAGGAGGACGGGGCACTGAGCCCCAGAGGAAGGTGCCAAGCCTGGGCCTGTCCCAGCACCATGGCTACTGGGAGCTGAACTGGCCCCAGCTGCGGTCCCAGGATGCCCTGCCCCATGGCAAGGGCACAGCAGGAGGGTGCTGGGACACTTCTCTGGGCCAGGCAGGATGTCCCTGACACAGCCCTTGACCCCGCAGACGCCAAGGCTGAGACCCCCCCAGCCCCACCAAGGCATCCCCAGTCCCTGCCAGGCCCCTCCAACCTGTGTGTGCCGTGAGGTCCCTGCCGTGGGGCTGGCGCTGGCGTCCTCCCGGCGCAGTCTGGACCTGGTGCAGCTCCGGCTCTCAGGAGGAACAGGAAACCCGGTGCTGACCATACAGCCATTGCGAGATTTCCTGCGCTTCCTCCCCTCCCTGCCAGTGCCCGCACCAGGGGCCGACGCCGGCACAGGGCTCTGCCACAGCCGGGCAGCAGCCAGCCCTGCCACCATCCTGGCTGCCTCGCACCAAAGCCTGGCACCGGCAGGATCTCACCCTGCAGGAGCCCAGGGCTCTTCCTCACCCGGGGTCTTCCTCTCCACGCTGTGGTCCACTCGCCTCAGCCCCGGCCCCACAGGAGTTTCATCCAGCAAAACCTCTTTGGCCATGCCCAGCCCTGCCTGTCCCCCAGCCCGTCTCCATGCCCCTGCCTCCCTGTGAGGCCATGGGCATGGGGAGGGTCCCCAGGGCCCTGAGCAGCCCCAGTGAAGGGGCAGCCATCCTGTCACCACCCCTGAGCCTGGCCTTTGTGACCAGGAAAGGCCCCAGGACAGAGCATCCACCGGGCAGGCACTCATGGAGCTGTGCCCAAGCCCTCGGTGCCAGCCTGTGCCCAGACAGCTGGGACCCCAATCTCTGCGGCAGCCCTGGGCGCTTCACCCCTCAGCATGCTCCACTGGTGACATGGTGGGACCGCTCAGCCCTGGCAGCCGCCGCCACCTCCTCCCAGTGCCACCGTACACGTCCCCATCGCCGGTACAGACGCTCGGCTCGGCCCAGCTGCAGCCTGGGTGGTTGGTGCCGAGCCCCCGTCCTGTGCCCAGCAGGGATGCCCCAGGCCCAGAGGGACATCATGGTCACCTGCGGGACACAGCTGAGATGATTCCACTTCTAGGGGAAGTTGGGGGAAATTGTGTCAAATGGGAGTTTTGCTGATTTGCTGTCCCTCGGATGAGCAATGCCTGAGCAGTCACGCCAAGGAGCCGCACAACGGCCCTGCACGGCCAGGGGCTGCTGGGTGCCCCGGGCACAGACCCCAGGAGGCACTGTGGCTGTGCCAGGTGACACAAACCCCCACCCAGCGTCACCATGAGCAAGAGCACCCTTGTTAACGCCCCATTTGCTGCCTGCCCAGGTGAGCAATGCAAGAGTTGCCACACACCGCCAGGGTCCTCAGTACCCACCAGCTCGACACCCTCTGACTGGCCTTGGTCCCCAAGGGGGCCCGCCTGCCCATACCCATGGGGTCCTGCTGCTCCTTCCCACCCCAGCATCCCTTCCTTAGGAATCTCATGAAGCGCAACAAGGGCAAGTGCAGGGTCCTGCCCCTGGGGAGGAACAACCCCCTGCACCAGGACAGGTGAGGGGTGACCTGCTGGAAGCAGCTCTGAGGAGGAGGACCTGGGAGCGCTGGGGGATAACACGTTATTAACCATGAGCCAGCAATGGGCCCTCATGGCCAAGAAGGCCAATGGTCTTCTGGGGGGCATTCAGAAGAGTGTAACCAGCAGATCAAGGGATGTTCTCCTCCCCCTCTGCTCTGCCCCAGTGAGGCCACCTCTGAAGTACTGGGTCCAGTACTGGGCTCCCCAGTTTGAGAGAGACAAGGAGCTACTGGAGAGAGTCCAGTGGAGGCTCTGGAGATGCTGAGGGGCCTGGAGCATCTCTGTGCCCAGGAAAGGCTGAGAGCCCTGGGGCTGCTGAGCTGCAGAAGAGAAGCCTCAGAGGGGATCTGATCAATGCTGATCAAGAGCTCAAGGGCCCATGGGGGGCAAGAGGATGGGGCCAGACTCTTGTCGGTGGTGCCCAGCAACAGGACAAGGGGCAACGGGCACCAACTGGAACCCAGGAGGTTCCATGTGAACAGGAGGACAAACTTGCTTGGTGTGAGGGTGTTGTAGCCTGGCCCAGGCTGCCCAGAGAGGTTGTGGAGTCTCCTTCTCTGGAGAGATTCCAAAGGTGCCTGGACATGATTCTGGGCCCCCTGCTCTGGGTGAGCTGCTGGAGCAGGGGGCTGGATGAGATGATCTCCAGATCCCAGCACCTCCCAGGTGGTGCAGATCCCCTCCCTACCTCCCCTGGGCCACACAATGGGTACTGGGCACCTCTGATGGGGGCATCCAAGCCTGGGGGCTGGGGGGACACCTTCTGTGGTGCCAGGCCAGTCAGGACCATGCTGCAAGGCTCCAGGTGTGACAGCGGGTGCAGAAACTCCTTCCCTGGAAGCTTCGGCTGCTGCCTGCAGCAGGAAGGGTGCAGTGGGTCACAGCACAGCTCGCCCAGTTTCACATCCTCCGTCTGTCCTCCTGCTGCTGCCGAGCCCAGGGTGGCTGCGCCTCTGCCAGCTCCCGCCGCTGCAGCAGCCAATGGCCACAGCCCACTCGTGGTGCCCGTGGCTTAGGCCCACACAGCCCTCAGCCGAGGGGTGTCAAGGACCCTGCCCTGTCCCGGCCTTACAAGAGAAGGAAGAGGGGGGCCGAGAAGCGCGCCGTGTGGGGAACGTGCTCCTGACCACAGGAAGCCATGCGGCAGCCACGGGCGCAGCGAGGCCGAGGGGCTCTGCAGAGAGGAGCTGCCTCTGCGAGCAAGCGCAGACCTTCCTGGGGGGCCGGGGTCTCAGTGGGGCTGGGATGGGCTCTGCCTGGAGCTTGGCTGTGCCATGAGCAGGTCCTGGGCCAGCCTGGCCATGCCCGGCCCAGGGCAGCCTGTGGGCATCGTGCTCCGGCTGCAGTGTGGTGCTGGACACGGGCTGCAGCGAGCGCTCAGGCAGTCCCCTCGCTGCGCTGGAGGAACTCAGACCACGCCTGGTGAAAAGGAGGTGCAAGGTCCCCAGGCTTTTGCAGCCCCCACATCTACCGCAGCCTGTTCCCAAATTAGTGCCTCCCGCTGCGGGTTCCTAATAAGCGACCGCTTCCCCGGCTGAGGTGAGGGGGCCAGTCCCTGCCTGAGTGCCGAGTCCCCACCGCACCCCAAAACAGCAGCCCCTTAACAGCACCGGCTCCTGCCCGCAGCCCACGCAGGGCACCCGCAGGGCTCTGGGGAGCTTTGCACCTCTTCAATCATGGAATCACAGAAGGGTTTGGGTGGGAAGGGACCTTTGAAGGCCATGTGGTCCAACTCCTCTGCAGGGAGCAGGGACATCTGCAACCAGAGCAGGTTGCTCAGAGCCCCGGCCAACCTCACCTGCAATGGTGCCAGGGATGGGGCAGCCACCATCTCTCTGGGCAGCCTGGGCCAGGCTCTCACCACCCTCAGCAGCAACAATTTCTCCCTTGTCTCTCTTCTAAATCTCCCTCTTTTAGTTTCAAACCATCACCCCTGGTCCTGTCCCAACAGGCCCTGCTCAAATGTCTGTCCCCAGCTTTCTGACAGGCCCCTTGAAGTCCTGAAAGGCCCCAAGGAGGTCTCTAAAGAGCCTTCCCAGGTTGAACAAGCCCAACTCTCAGTCTGCAGAGGGGTTCCAGCCACTGGGGCCACAAAAGCAGCCCCTTTGGGGGCTTCTCTGTCCTGGCTGGGGGCCTTGGCGCTGCTGGCTCCTGCAGCCGCACTATAGCGGGCAGCGCTGCCGCCACGGCTCCCACCCTGTGCAGTGGGCACATGCCCCACAAGATGCCCTGGCTGCGGGCAGGGTCACAGGCAGGGCCCCTCCTGCAGCCGCAGAGCAGATCCGGGCACCCCAGGGGCCCCATGCAGCAGTGGGGCTGATGGCCCCACACCCTGTGCCCTCCTGCCCCCAGTCCTGGCCGTGGCTGCCTGCGGCACACAGAGCATAGGTAGCAGAGCTGGTTTGCATAGTTCTGAACATTTAATAACTCAGTCTCTCTAGCGTTATATCCACATCCATTAAATTAAAAACAGGCTCAGGAGGCAGCTCCCGGCTGATTAAATTACAAGAAAAAATTACTGTGCACCAAAAAGTTATTATAGAAAAATAGTCCTGTGGCCCCCGGCCGGCGGCTCCGTCTGTGTGGGGCCGGGGCTGGCGCTGGCACAGGGCAGCTGGGAGCCCACGCCGTGGCCCCGGTGTGCGGCAGCGGACGGTGAAGGGGCTCACGGCACCGGCCCCCAGCCCGCGGGGAAGGGTCAGCGAGGGCAGGGGGCTCCGGTGGGGAGCGGAACAGATTGTCACCAAGTGGGGGCAAGGCACGTCGGGGGGCAGGGGCCGCAGGGACGCCAGGCTCTGCCCAGCACAGGCAGGGTGTGGGCAGAGCCGGGGCAGCGCTGGCACTGGCACTGCCCAACTGCCCCGGCCGGCAGCGCCCACAGCCCTGCCCAGCGGCAAAACAAGGGGCCCAGGGCAGCCCCGCAGGGCAGGGTCTGTGCGAGAGGGTCCCTGCCTGCGCCGGAGGCGAGCCCTGGGCACAAGGGAAGGTGCTGCCCTGCCCCACGCTCACCAGTACAGGGGGACTCCTGGCCGTGCCATGGGCAGCCGCAGGGACGGGCAGGCGGCAGGCAAGTGGGCAGCGGAGGCAGAGGCCTGGCCATTATTGCTGTTGAAGGGCACGGGTGGAGGCAACAGGCCCTCGGGAGGCGGCGGGGAGCCGGGACGCAGCAGGCAGAGCCAGGGACGCGGGCAGAGGCGCTGAGGGCTGGGCTCAGAGCTGACCCTGCCCGGCCAGCCCAGCCTGAGCAGCGACCACCCTGAGACCCCCCACACCACCCGCCCCGGGGATGCATGTGACCCCCTCAGCAGCCGCCCGCTGGGGCAGGGGACGCGGCTGCCATCAGACACCCAGTGTGGGTGCAGGATGGACGCGGGGCCAAGAGAGATGGGGCAGGGCTGGGACGGTGCTGGGGGCAGGACGGTGCCCGGCTGCTCAGGCCCGGGCCAAGGGACGGTGCCGGCAGGTGGGGAGCCCCAGGCTGCTGTGGTGCGGAGGGGACGGGGGCAGAGTCCGGGGCCCCTCGGCCTCGCCTGCCCCGGCCCTGCGGTGCTGGGCAGGGAGGAGGGAGGGGCGGGAGGGCTCATCAAAGGGCACTTTGGTCTCTGATGAAGGCAGTCCTCTCGCTGTGGGCTTCGTACTCCTCACCGTCCGACTCTGAGGGGCCCTCCTCCTGCCAGATGTCAGAGGGGAGCCCCTTGTAGGAGATGATCCCGCTGTCCAAGGCATAGACCTTCACGCCCCGCAGGCTGAAGCCCGAGCGCGCCTGCAGCACCAGGAAGATGGTGATGAAGATGATGACGATGAGGACGCAGCTGAGGCTGGCGATGAGGACAGGCAGGTTGGCTGGAGAGGTGGCCTCGGCCAGGCCCTCGCCATCTGCCAGGGCAGGGGATGCGCGGCTGCTCTGCGTCTGGTGGGAGCAGGAGAGGTCCAGGCTGCTGAAGTGGGAGTGCGCGGGGCAGGTCAGGCACTGGTTGGGGCCGGGCCCGGTGCAGGTAGCGCAGGAGGGGTGGCAGGGCAGGCAGAGGTGGGGCGCGATGGGCTCCACGCTGTTCTCCAGGTCGTAGTGCGTGCTCTGGACACCAGGTGCGAAGCCGGGCGGGCAGCGCTTCAGGCAGCTCTTCTGGTGCAGGTAGTAGCCCTCCTCGCAGACTGTAGGAAGGCAGGGTCAGTGTGGGCCAGGGGGCCACCCACACCCCTGTCCCCTCCCACCAGCCCCACACTCACCCACGCAGGTCTGGCTGGGGGTCAGAGTCTTGCAGCCGCTGCTCTCCAGCTGGTTGGAGAGGCTGGGGGAGTCCGTGGCCGTCCCGTACAGCACAAGCGTGAACTTCGTCAGCGTGCCTGCAACGATGTGGGGTGAGGACCAGCAACGTGTGGCAAGGACTACTGATACAGGGCGAGGGCCACTGGAGTGTCATCAGGACCACCCGTGCTCGGGACAGGCTTGCACTGGTCTGCACCCCAGGCTGTCAAGGGACAGCAGGGCTGTGGAAGTGCTGCAGGGGGGACCACAGCCCTGTGTGGCCCCTGCAGGGCTGCCCGCAGGGCAGGGGAGCCAGGCCAGCTGGCACAGGGGGCACCTCCTGCCTCAGACCAGCTGCATCCCCTCCCCACATACCCAGCTCCAGCCTCCCCAGCCAGGTCCCTGCAGAGCATCCATGTGTCACTGGCCCCACTGCGCAGGGGCACTGGGGGATGCTGGGCACCCACCCTGCTCCCACCTTGGGCTCGGAGGGTGGCAGTGGTGGGGGCCAAGGCTGGCCCAGCCCTACCGTAGTTGTTGGCGTCACTGGTGTTCTCGATCTCCAGCACCCACTCCCCGGAGGGGTCCTCATCCCATGAGTGCGTCGTCATGAAGGCCCAGTCGTTGAAGCCATCGGCCGAGAAGTCGTGGGGCCTGGGTAAGCAGGGGGCGAGAGGTGGGTGCCAGCGTCCCACAGACCCACGCGTGCCAGCCCGGGCCTGGGGCCACCTCAGAGCTCAGCACCTACCTGGCAGCCAGGAGGGTGGAGCGAGTGCCCATGGGGCTGACAAGGTGGATGGCCAAGTCCCCGCGCCGGTTGTAGGACAGCGTCAGCCTGGCCTGAGCGTGCTCCAGCCGGCTGATGTAGTTGGCTTTCCCCAGGCAGGCATCCACCTTCCGCCGCACTTCCAGGCGCTTCCCGATGTCCCTGCCAAGGACAGGCAAGAGTGAGCCCAGTCTCAGACCCGAGGCAGGCGCTGAGGTGTAGTGGCCCCCACTGTGGGGCTGTGCGGCCACCCCAGGAACTGGGGGCTGTGCCCCAGGGTGGAGGGAGTGGGAGACAACCCTGCAGCCTCCTCTCCATCCATTGACTAGGGCAGGGATCATCCCCTGGACTGGCCACTGGGGAGGGAGTCCCTTGATTCCTGGGGTCAGTTTTGGGCCCCTCACTCCCAGAAGGACCTTGAGGGGCTGGAGCGTGGCCAGAGAAGGGCAACGCAGCTGGGGAAGGGTCTAGAGCAGGAGTGTGGTGAGGAGCAGCTGAGGGACCTGGGGGTGTTGAGCCTGGAGCAAAGGAGGCTCAGGGGAGACCTTCTGGCTCTGCACAACTCCCTGCATGGAGGTTGGAGCCAGGTGGGGTCGGGCTCTTCTCCCAAGGAAGAAGAGACAGGACAAGACGAAATGGCTTCAAGTTGCACCAGGGGAGGTTGAGGATGGAGCTGAGGAAGAATTTCTTGGTGGGAAGGGCTGTGAAGGGCTGTGCCAGGCTGGGCAGGGCAGTGGTGGAGTCCCCATCCCTGGAGGGGTTTCCAAGCTGTGGAGATGTGGTGCTGAGGGACATGGTTTAGTGGTGCCCTGGCAGTGCTGGGAGAACGGTTGGACTTGATGATCCTAAAGGTCTCTTCCAATCCAAACAATTGATTCTATGATTCTCTTCTGTCCCAGCACAAGCAGCAGACAGCCCTGCCCCAGTTCCCAGGCACAGGGGGGTTTACTCTGCTGAGCACACGGTGCCCAGTGGCACCTCCCCAGCCACTGGTCTCTGCCAGCCCTGAATGGGCCCTTTCTTTACTTACTGCCAGGCTGGCTACACCCTGCACGGAGCAGCTAGGGAGGGGACGGGCACGGCTGTCCCCATCCCCCTGCTCCTGTGTGGCCATCCCCCCCTGTGGCGCCAGCCCTGGTGCCAGGGCAGGATGCCGGTCACGAGGAGTGCCCGCTCTGGACAGGCAGGGCTGGGTCCCAGGGGATCGAGGCAAGGCAGTGCACAGGGGCAGGGCCCAGCCCTGGCTCCCTCCATGCCCCGGGAGCCCTGAGGGAGCATCCCAGGCACACACGAGCCTCGGCACATGCTGCGCTGTGGCGGCAGTGGCCAAGCAGAAGTGAAAGGAGCTTCTGTCTGACCCTGAAAAGCCCCTCTGTGTGAGGATGACTCGTGCCAGCGGCCCCCGAACCGCAGTGCCCCAGCCTGCCCGCGCCCCGGCCCGGCCCCAGCAGAAGCGGGCAGGCTCGGCGGCCGACGTCAGCGCTGGACGATGGCTGAAGGCGCCTTTCCCAGCTCTCCCCAAGCTCTCGCAGGAGCACAGCCCAGGGGCAGCTCAGCCTTGGAGTCCTCCCCGCTCCCTGCCCTAGACCCAGGGGTGCTCAGGCTCCTGCACAGGGCTTTGCATGGAGTAGACACTGGCCGATGCCCTCCTGGGCTCACCAGCCCTTACTTTGGCTCCGTGAGGACGTCAATGACGCATTTCCTCTGAGGTCCCACTGTCGTCCAGTTCTTGGCCAGGCTCACCATGGCCCCAGCGTCCAGCAGGCCGTAGCCATAGGAGTGGCTGACTGTGGACAGAGACAGGGTCAGCATTGCTCCGGGGGGTGCCAGGATGTGTGCCCAGCTGTGCCATGCTCGCCAGAGCCTCCCACCTCCTTCACCCCTCCCAGGGCTGCCAGGCTGCTCTGCCCCAGCACCCCTGGGCTAGCAGGAACAGGAGCCCTTGGCCCATCCCCAGCACCCCAGTACCTTTGCGGCCGACACCGTTGGTGACCCAGTCATTGGCGTTGAGGTGAGCCGGCTTCGACGTCTGCACCACCAGGTGCTGCATGTCCCGCCAGGTCAGGTTCTTGCTGCGGGGAGACACGGGGCTCAGGCACCGGCACCCGGCTCCTGCCAGCCCCAGGCCGGTCCCTGCCAGGGTGCCAGTGCCTCCTGTGGCCGCCCCAGCCCAGCCTCGCTCTGAGCCTGCCCTTACTTGGCTTCCAAGGCAAGGGCGATGATGCCAGCGGCCAAGGGAGCCGAGGCCGATGTCCCCGTGTGCGATTCAGTGCATTTTTGCCTGAGGTCAGTCGTCACCTGCGAGGAGAAGTGCCAGGGTAGAGGGTGCCACAGGCACCGTCTGCATCCGAGAGCTGGCGAGGGGGAGGCAAGGCAGAGCCACTGCTCCTGGGGCACCTCACAAGCTACCTCCAGAAACCCTCAACTCACAAACCCGGGCCCAGAGAGCAAGCCAGTGAGCGGCAGTGTGGGGCCAGCCCTGCTCCCAGCACCGTGTCCCGCCCAGCTCCTGAGGGGATGCCCATGGTGGCCGCAGCTCACAGCACATCCCACCCCCGCTGGCAGACACCAACCCCCTCGACTCACAATCTGCTTCTCGTTCTGGTTGCCGCTGCTGTAGGTGGTGGCGAGGGTGGAGGAACAGGCCTCGCTGTACCAGGGCACGTTCCCGTACTGCGTGGTGCTGCTGATGGACAGCGTGTAGATGCTGTTGGTGTACCCATCGCAGTTGCAGCTGTCATGCTCCCGGCCCCCGTTTCCAGATGCCCAGACAAAGATGGAGCCCAGCCCACCTCGGCCCTACCAACAGAGACAGGCTGAAGGCCAGCGTCGGTGTCACCCAGCATCACCACCCATGCTGTCACAGGGCAGGGAGCCCCAGGCTGGAGCTGGGACAAGCAGATGGTGCTGGCTCTAGGGCTCCTGTAGCCTGAGTGGGAAAGAGTGAGCAGATGTGGCCTTCAGGACTTCAAGGGGCCTGTCAGAAAGATGGGGACAGACTTTTGAGCAGGGCCTGTTGGGACAGGACCAGGGGTGATGGTTCGAAACTAAAAGAGGGAGATTCAGACTAGAGAGAAGGAAGAAATTCTTGCCGCTGAGGGTGGTGAGAGCCTGTCCTAGGCTGCCCAGAGAGGTGGTCGCTGCCCCATCCCTGGCACCATTGCAGGTGAGGTTGGCCGGGGCTCTGAGCAACCTGCTCTAGTTGCAGATGTCCCTGCTCCCTGCAGGGGGGTTGGAGGAGATGAACTTGAAGGGTTCCTTCCAACCCAAACCGTTTTGTGATTCCATGGTGCAGCTGGGACATCAGGGACAGTGGGATGCCACTGGTCACAGGCACTGCCATCCCTCACCACCACCGTGCCGAGGGGGATGCCAAGGCACCTCTGCAGAGGCTGCCCTGACCAGTCAGGTGCCAGGCAGCAGTGAGCCCTGCCCAAGCGGGGTTTCCAAGAACCCACATCTTTTTCCACTCAGCAGCACTGGGGCTGACTCTGCCTGTGTGGGATCTGCTGCAGCCCAGCAGCGCTGAGGGACTTGGCAGAGCCGCCCTGACCAGCACCCAAAGGCTGTGGCTCCGCTTGCCGCATGCATGGCGCTGCGGGGGAGTTTGCTGGCCTGCCTTGCGCCGCACACGTCTGTGGGTGCAGGGGCTCCCAGGCAGAACGTGGGGCACAGATAACCATGGTGATGCCAGGGCACGGGTGGCACACAGTGGGGGAGGATTGGTGGATGAAGTGAGGGTGAACAGCTGGCATGAAATCTCTCAGAAACCAGCACAGGGCTTCGGGGAACGGGGAGAGCCCAGAGTGGGCTGCGGAGGAGCCCTCGGAGCAGGGAGGACAGGGCTGCTCACAGGTGAGATAAGCCCTGGGCACAGGAGGAGCCGTGAATCAGAAGCTGCTGCACAAGAAGAACAGGAAAAACCAACAGAGCCTGATCCTGGAGATGGGCTGAAGACAGCTCATGGCAGGAAGGCTGAGACAACAACCAGGGCAGGCAGAGCAAGCGAGACCTGAGGGAAGGCGCAGGAACTCGGCCAACGCTCCCCCGCCACACTCTCCTGCTCACCTGGCTGACCCCTCGGAAGAAAGCCTCCTCCGCCAGCCGGGCTGGGCCATCCACGGTCTTGCCATCATCCTCGGGGCCCCAGCTGGCACTGTAGATGTGGATGTGGTTGGGATTGAGGCCCAGGGAATGGGCCTCCACAGCATCAGTCACCTCCCCATCCAGCATGCGCACGCCTAGGGCCAGAGAGCAGACGTCACGGGCGACCGGACGGGGCAGAGCGGCCACGGAGCCGCTGGCGAGAGCCCTCCGTCCACTGCTGCTGCCTCGTGCCACGGGCCACTGCCGGCCAGCAGCGCCGAGATCCCTGGCACAGCCCCGCTCCTGCAGTGTCCGCGGAGCCCAGCGCAGGCTTTGCCCTCGGCGCAGGGCAGGGCGGCACCCACCTCCGATCCTGGCGTTGTAAGCCACGCCGACACCGCAGATCCCGTTGTTTGCCACGGCAGCGACTTCCCCAGCACAGCGTGTGCCGTGTCTGCAGCCAAAACAGGACCAACCATGCTCAGACAGGGCACAGGGAGCACAGGGCTGAGCACCGGCTGCAGCCGGAGGGACCTGTGCCCAGGCTGCTGGTCATCCCCAGCAACTAGGTGCCAACAAAGACCCTGTGGGGCTCCTTTGTCTGCCCTCCCGCCCCACAGCAGGGACTGAACAGACACCAGGCACCCCCAAAGGGCACTGCTCGTGTCAGAAAGGGAGGCAGGGTGTTTCTCCATGAGGCAGAAGCATGATGCCACCCCTGCACCCTCTCACAGTCCATGAGGGGCGGCAGTGCCCCCGAGTCCCTGTCACAGCTGGGTTCTGTCGCCCTCACCGCTGCCACCTCACCTGTTGTCGTTCATCTGCGTGTAGCGGGGCTGTGGGTCTGGGTCCTGGTCATTGACATCAAAGCTCGCCCCTGGGTCCTGGAAGACAGATGCAGCAGTTAGAGACTTTCAACCACGGCCACCAAGCCCCACCGCCCCAGGACACGCCCTGCTCCACAGCTCCAAGGCTGGGCTGAGCAGGGAGAAGGCTCCAGTCCCACCTCCATTGCTTTCCTCTGTGTCCTGCCATGGCGGACACGAGCCCTGTGCCACACAGCTCCAGGGCTGCACTGCACCGATGTGGCTGCAGCCGCCTGGACAAGCTCCTGTGGAACATCACCCTGTGGCATCACCCCACTTACGTAGTTGCCCTCCAGGTCAGGGTGGTTCTTCTCAATGCCATCATCCAGGATGGAAACCACGATGCCCTTGCCCGTGTAGCCCTGCTCCCAGGCTTGGCGCACGTTCAGGTCCCGCTGGTTTGTGTTGTACTGCCGAGAGAAGCCCTGGCAATAGGAGCTGCGCCCCGTTGCTGGCACGGCAGCGAGGTGTGCCCAGAGCCCTCCCAGCCCAGCCCAGCTGTAAGGGCAGGCAAGAAGCAGCTTACACAGAATCCCAGCATGGTGGGGTTGGCAGGGACCTCTGGAGATCATCTCATCCAACCCCCTGCTCCAGCAGCTCACCCAGAGCAGGGGGCCCAGGATCGTGTCCAGGCGCCTTTGGGATCTCTCCAGAGAAGGAGACTCCACAACCTCTCTGGGCAGCCTGGGCCAGGCTACAACACCCTCACACCAAACAAGTTTCTCCCCCTGTTCAGATGGAACCTCCTGGGTTCCAGTTGGTGCCCGTTGCCCCTTGTCCTGTTGCTGGGCACCACTGACAAGAGTCTGGCCCCATCCTCTTGCCCCCACCCTTGAGCTCTTGATCAGATCCCCTCTCAGGCTTCTGACAGTCACAAGCACGGAGCTCGCTCCTGGGCCAGGCAAAGGGTTACTGCCACCCAGCCCAGCCTGGCCAGAGCCACAGCTCTGCAAGCATGGCCTCCTCCCGGGACACACAGCAGCGGGCGACTGCCCCCAGCCTTCCTCCTCCCTGTCAGCCTGGCTGGCAGCAGCAGGAGCTCCCTTGGGTGCCACATCTGCATCCCCCGAACTCACACCCGCTGTCTTGACTCCCCTCCTCGCCGGCACTCACCAGGTACCACTGCTGCGGGAACTTGGGGTCCGTGGGCTCCATGAAAATGTCTCGCTTGGGCCTGCGCTTTGCCACCTGCTGCTCCAGCCACTGCACCTGGGGGCACAGAGCGGGCATGGGGCTCTCTGCTGCGCTGCTGCAGCTCCCCAGCCCCCTGCCCCTGCCAGCTGCCCACCCGGAGGGGCTCTCCCCAGGGAGCTCGCAGCTGGCCTCGAGCTGGCAGAGCCACCAGAGCCCCCAGCCTGTCCCTTGTGTCCCCCCTGCCCAGCCACGCCAGAGCGGCTGTGCTCCAGCGGAGCGGGCAGGTCAGGGCACAGAGCTCTCCTGAGCAGCGGCCGCTGAGAGCCTGCCAGCTGCTGTGGCACGCTGCACATCCCGCTGCGCTGCCAGCGTGCCAAGCCCCTGGGCTGGTGCCAGGACACGGAGATCACAGCAGCCCTGTCACACGGCCACAGGGGGAGCTGGCACTGCCCCACACACAAGGACAGAGCCCACCAGAGCCCTGTGCCCAGCATCACGGCAGCCCACGGGATGGTGGTGCTGACTCTGACGACCCCTGCCCTTGCTGGCCACCTGCCAGGCTCCCACCCAGCTCTGCCACGGGTCTCAGTGCCAGGGGACAGTCCGAGGCAGCTCGGCCCCGACCTGTGCCCAGCGCTGGCTCGCGTGGCTGCGAAGTGCCCAGGAGCACAGCCAGGCCCTGCCTGCCGTCTGTGCCGCGCTGCACCTACCTGCGGCTCCCTGGCCAGACGGCTGTGCCAAGGCTGGTGGGGCGAGAGGGAGCGCTTCACCACGCCGCTGTGCCGAAAGTGGTAATAGTTGCCAAAGATCTGTAATGGGGACAGGGGCGAGATGGTCAGGAGAGCCTGGTTGCCCAATTCCCCGTCCCCTACCCTCAAGCCCAAGCCCCGGGGCTGCCACAGGCAGGCGGAGCCCCCCACTCTGGAGCAGCTGCTGCAGCTCCTGCCCAGGACCTTCTGCAAGAGGCTGCGGCAGCTGGTGACAGGGTGGCTGGGGAGACCCTGGGGCCACAGCGACACGGCCTCTACCCACCCCACCCCACCCTCCCATGGGTCCCGTTTGCTGTGAAATGTCCAACAAAGCCACTGCTGTGGCAGGGAGCAGCAGAGAGGGACAGGCCTTTTGGAGCCAGCCAGGAAGAGGCACCAACCTCAGGAGACAAAACCACCGGGGCTCTCCCAGAGTCGGCCAGCACCCAGTGGGGTAGAGGGGTGGGTCCTGATCAGGGCAGGGAGGGTCTAAGCCAGCCCCGGCCCCTCACACAGGGCACCTGCAGGCACCCAGTGCCCCACCGGAGTGCCCAGTACCACGCTGGAGCATCTAGCACCCCACTGGTCTCTATGAGGGGCACAACCAGCTCCAGCAGAGCAAAGCAAGGGGCTTGTAGGTGTCCAGCCCCAGCCCAGGAGCTGTGCTGCAATGGCCCAGGCTGGCTCCCAGCACGCAGGGCTGGGGCAGGATGGGGCTCCAGCACAGCCCAGCCAGGCCATGAGGCCACGCAGCCGCCCAGCTGGTTATTTTTAAACCCCAAGCCCTCTCCAGCACTGTCATTTCCTCATCCCCTCCTGCTCGTCCCAGAGGCTGGCTGGGCCCTGCTACCCAGGGCGTCCCAGCCCAGCAGCCTGCCTGCACGGGGGGGCAGGGGGCCGAGCACCCACCCTGCCCCACTGAAGCTGATCTGGCTGCCCAGGCTGTGCCATTGCCGGCAGGGCTGGACAGAGAGGGCTGCTGGAACACGTCGGAGCAAATCTCACCCTCCACCACCCCAGGCTGCTGGAAAACAGTGCAGTTGTGGCCAACGAACCCCCTGACAAGCTTATCAGAGCTCTGCAGACGTGTCACCGGCCCAGTCAGCCACGCTGCCAGCCGGAGCCATGCAGGGGAGGAAAGGGGCACCCAGGTGACGAGCACCCTCAACCCTGGCAGCAAATCCTGGCCGCGGCTCTCCAAGTCCTGTGCTTCACCTCAAAGCCTGTCAGTGCTCCGTGGAGGAGGGCAATGCAAGCCAGTGTCCGGAGCCAGGCCTGTGCCACCCCTGCTTGGGGCAACTGCCTGTTGAAAGGGAATTGCTCTGCTCCACACAGCCCCCCCACAGCACGGCCCCTGTGCACCCGCTGCTCCGTGAGCAGGAAAGGGGACGGATTTTGCTGTGGCAGCCCAGCACCGGTGGCACAGGATGGCAGGAGCCAAGCACCAGGTCAGGCTCCATCACCAGGGCAGGCTGGTGCTGGCAAACACTGGCACAGGCCAGTCCCCAGGGAAGGGACAGGCAAAGCCCCTGGCCACCAGCTCAGGACCCTGCTCCTCTCTGTGTGTCCCCCAGACCACGGGCTGTGCTGGGGACAACCTCGTGGCGGGGGACAATGCGGGGTGCAAACCAACCCCACACTGGTGTCACCCAGGGAAGCCACAGACCATGCCAGCTCCCTGAGACACGGTGCTGGTGACATGGGGCTGCACTCCCCAGGGCCAGTGGCAGCTGGATGCTGAGAAGACTTGGCCTGCAGCTCTGTACCCCTTCCCTGCGGGGCTGGAGCAGGCGCCTGGAGCCGTGGCACAGCTCTGCAGCTTACCCAGGCCTGTCCCCGGGGCACACAGCAACCCCCTGGCACAGCCTGGGATGCCCGGCAGCTTGCAGCGCCTGGGGAGGTGCCGAGGTGAAAAGCCTCTGCACTGGGCTGGCAGAGGCCCCGGCACCCCCTCACCCCTCCGGGGTAAGGACAGAGCCCCGATTGTTCCGGCAGGCCAACCACGGCCCTGCCCGGCCATCCGCCCGGATTAGGTCTCACAGACAGTGCGGTGGCAGCCAGGAGCCGGCCAGCCCACACGTCCCACCCTAATCCCCGCAGGCCCTGTCCTCAGCAAGGGCAGAGCCACCCCCAGCCCCCCGCGTCCCTGGGGCCTTGATCCCGCAGAGATCAGAGCCAGCTCACAGCCCTGACCTCCCGCCACGGCTTGTGGCCACCTCGGCCACCCCAGGGCTGCCACGCTGCTGCCCCATCCCCGGGAGCAGGGCGATGTGCCATGGGGCAGCAGGGGCTAGTGGGGACGGGAGCTCAGAGCACTCCTCCCTGGGCCAGCGCTGCTGCGGCCACTCAGCCCTGGGGTCCCACCAGTGTGGCCCAAGGTGGTCACCAGCAGCCGGGTCCTTCCCTGGGGGTCCCCATCCCCAGCTGGGGCTGTGTCCCCTCCTCAGCACCAGCCCCAGCGGCACAAACCATTGTGCTCCCACCCCACCACCACAGCCATTCCTCTCCTCTGACCCCCACACTGTCCTTTGTGTCCCCTTCAAGGCCACCAGCACCAGAGGCAGGTCCTGGCACCTCTGTGCTGGCCCAGGGGCCTGCCCGGCTCCACGGGGAGTACACCAGGACAGGACAGCCTCCGAGGACAGTGTCCAGACCCCACACTGAGGCCAGGATCCTCTCAGAGAAGGACCCTGGGGGCCTCTCATTGGGGCATTGCCAGAAGCACCCAGTCCCCCCCCCTTCCAGCCTGGCTGCCACATCCTGTCCCAGCAGCACACACCCCCCAGGAACAGCAGCCCAGAAACCTTCCAGCCCAGCTCCTTCCAGCCCTGTCACGGTCCCTCTGTGGGCTGCCTGGGCCAGCCCAGCCTCATCCCACAGCACACACACCAGAACCAGCTCCAGAACGGGACAAAACATGCCCAGACCAGCAGGTCCTGCACAGCCCGCGGGGCTCTGCCTGCAGGTGCTGCCTTGCTGGGAGAGCCGGGGCAGGGGTGCCAAGCTCCAGCCGCAGGACAGCACAGAGAGAAGGTGGGTGCTGCTGGGCAGAGCTGGCACAGAGCCTCCATGGCTCACAGGGAGGGACCTCAAACAGGCCTGGGCTCCTGATGGGCACCCCTAGGCTTCTGGAGACATGGCCACAGAGCCCAGCGCCCCTTGGCCCTGGCAGCTGGGCCTGCACCTGGCACCACAGCACGATGGAAAATGCTGCTGGAAGCAGGTTGATGGCACCTCAGCCCCATCCCCACTCCCAGGGGTCTCAGCAGAACCCTGGCCCAGCGGAACACATCCTGGGCTGCTCTCCTGGTCCCCTCTGCCTGACACGTCCTTTGCCCTGACATCTGCTCTACAACACTTCCTCACAGACAGCACCTACGTGAAGCCACTCCATTGCCCCAAAAGAGCAGACACCTGCTGCGGGGCCTGGCTCTGGCCCCCACCGAGCTCCTTCCTCTGGCACAATTCCCACAGGACGCCCGGGGACCCGCCGCCCCGTGCAGGGCTCCAGTCGGGTGGCAGGATGGGGCCCAGACGCAGCCACCTTCCCCGCCCGCCGCACAGCTGCTCACAGCGGGGTCCTGACACCGCAGTTGTGCAATATCCTCTGGGATTTCGCCCCTCGCTTCCTTCCCAGAGAGCAGTGCCCCGCTCTCGGGGCAACAGACCCCTGGGCATGCAGGCAGTCCAGCTGGGGCTGGCAGAGCCATGCGACTCTGCTCCGGCAGTGCCAGACCTATGTTGCCGGAGCAGCGCTGGTCCAGCTGCCCGTGCCTGCACAGGGGCCAGGGGGGGTCCCTCTGGGCCAGCCCTGCTGCACCCACTCCCATGGGTCCCCTTGGGCCCCACTTTGGTCACAGCAGCCATGCTGGCACCAGCTCCGTCACTCGGGCAGTGCTACTGCTGCCCCGGCTGAGCCGAGGTCGTGCCACCGTGGGGCAGCTCACTGTGGGGAGCGCCGTCGGGAACAGAGAGCCCTCCCCTCCTCCACCAGCACACACACCCCCAGTTTTCTGATGCTAGGATGGGCTTTTCCTCCTTCCCCCCCAGCAGGCAGTGTGCCATGCCATTCTGTGCCATGCCACCAGACCATCCCGCTGGCAGTGGGAGACCCCGGCTCTCTCCAGCTAATGATCACCCTTGAGTCAACGCAGCTGGAAGGCTGCGGCAAATGGGCACAAATGTGGTGGCCCTGCTGCCAGAAGGAATAGCCCCCAAGTCGGCTGTGGGGCCAAGTCCAGTGCCTGCCAACCATGGCAGAGCCATCAGAAGACACCGCGTCCGCAGGGAGAAGGAAGTAAGGGACTTACCGGGCCCAGGTTGAGGAATCCATGCTTCCTGGCCAGCCTGTCAGCTTCCTGGGGCCCCGTGGGTATGAGTACGGCCCAGGTGTTGGTGTAAATGCGCTGGGTCAGCACCTCCTGGGCCAGGAGAGTGAGGGCAACCACCAGCGTCCAGAGCAGGAGCAGCAAGCAGGGCCTCAGCTCCATCAGAGTATCGGGGTTCCTCGAGCCGGGGAGCAGGAGCGTCCCGTCCCGGGAGCAGCAGTGGGTCCAGCAGCCTCCCTCTGTCAGCACCACGAGGTGCACTGGGGCCCCCACTCAGCCCCCAGCATGGGGACGGGCCCGCAGCAGCCGGGCCAGAGGGCAGCACTAGGAACACACCGTCTGGGACAGCAGCACGATCTGCGGAAAGACAGAATTGAGGTCAGGCCCCGGGGCACCTCTCCTCACACCCAGCGACAGCAGGCTCCAGCAGATCGAACCGTGGCTCCAGCACCGGGCAAGGAGGCCTCAGGGCACAGCACCCACCGCGGCTCACGGGCAGCCGGACAGGACCAAGGCCCCATGGAGCCATGGTGTCGGCTGGCTCCCAGGGCAGCCCAGCGAGCCTGCCCCAGCACGGAGCCGCTGTTTACCTTGCCTGTTGCCCAATGTGTGCTCGCAAACACGGAAAACAAACTGGGAGGGGAGAGGAGCATCGGAGCAGGGGGGAGGCGAGGCACGGGCAACTGTGCCGCCTGCCACCACGGCCTGCAGCAGACAGAGCCCCTCTGCCAATTGGGACAGGACTATCTGGGCACGGAGCTGGGGACACCAGGGACGGGAAGCCTGCCAAGGAGATGCTGCATAAGGGATTACACCGAAACGAGAGTCTGGACAGAGGAAAGCCAGGGAGAGCCCCAGGCCCCGGCAGCGTCACAGTCAGGGAGCACCCAGGCAGGGCCTGGTGGCAGTGCCAAGCACCAAGCTGCCTGTCACCAGCAGCAGCGCAGCTCTGCCCTTCCTCCGGAGCACAACATGGTGACACCGCTGTGACTCATCCTCACAACCGAAGGGAAACCAGCACAGGGACCAGGAAAAGGGGCACGCTGTCACCTCAGCACACAGCCAGGGACCAGGAAAAGGGCCACGCTGTCACCTCAGCATGCTCCCAGGGACATGCACGCAGGGATGCCTGGGGGTGGCTCACTCTGTGTCGGAGGGAAAACACATGAAGCTGAGAAGGCAGGTGGGGAGCAGAGCTGGGAGTGACCCACCCAGCACCAGCGTGAGCTCCACACACGGAGCTCCGCAGGGACCCCGAAATATCTGGCCGTATTTCAGAGACAGCCGGCAAGGTGAAAGCCAGCAGTGCCCGGAGGAGCCCCATCCCCCTTGGCAAGCAGCAGCCATGGTGAGCAGGAGCCTGTGGTGCTGCCAGGGGAGGAGAGCAGCTCCTGGCAGCTGCTGGAGACCTCGCTGCAGGCTGCGGCGCAGACAGTGCTGTGATTCAGGCACGCTGCAGCGAGGTCTCGGCGACCTGCGGGCCTGGACGCCCTGCCGAGGCACCCCGAGCCACAAGCACCCGCCAAAGGCTGGGTAGCAGCTCCAGGTCGCAGGCTGTGCCAGGGCCCAAATCACAGTTTCCAGTGGGAAAGGCGCCCGCAGCCCCCGGGGAGGGGAAAGAGCTACCGCCTGAGCAGGGAGAGCAGCGAGCACAGCACAAGGGGACACTGTCTGCCATGGCCGACTCCGTGCCAGCACCTCGCCCCTCCGCCGGTCGCCAGCCGGGCAGCCTCCTGTGCCACCCTGCTCCCCGGTGACGGCCACTCCAGGTGGGGACAACGCTGGGACAACATGGCCCTGCACAGCCCGGCAGCCCACACCAGCTGCCCCAGCCCAGCCGGACAGGCTGGCTCCCTCCGCACGACACCCGGCAACCACCGCACGCCCCGGTCCTGCTACAAACCTTTGGCCTCCTGCCCTGGCACAGGAAGGGGAAGCAGAGGCACAGGGACGGCCTGGGCCGCTGCGCGGGGGGCTGCGAGCGGGACGCGGGCCCACGGCCGAGATCCGCGCTGTACCCACAGCCTGACGGCACATGGACCATCACATCTGGTACGCGCGGGGCAGCAGCCGGACGGGATCCTTCCCGATACCGGTGGATCCCAGCACTTCGCTGCGCGCTGAGCCCTGCTGCCACACGGCAGTGCCAAGGCTGGAGCGGCGGCCGTACGGCCCCAGAGCCACCAACCGTCCCTGGGGCATGGCCGGAGCCACCAGCCAGCCCCATGGAGCCACCAGCCATCCGCACCGCACGTCCGGAGCCCCCAGCCGTCCCCACGGCACGGCCGGAGCCAGCAGCTGTTCCCGCAACCCGCAGGGCGGCTCCGGCGGCGGCC
>VZZY01010203.1:0-72501 GCA_013400335.1 Eurystomus gularis | reverse complement strand
AGTACAAGAAGGACATTGAGGTGCTGGAACAGGTCCAGAGAAGGGCAATGAGGCTGGTGAGAGGTCTGGAAAACATGCCTTATGAAGAGTAGCTGAGGGAACAAAGTTTGTTTAGTCTAGAGAAGAGGAGACTGAGAGGAGACTTTATTGCTCTCTACAACTATCTAAAAGGAGGTTGTAGCGAGGCTGGTGTTGGTCTCTTCTCTCAAATTAGTAATGATAGGACAAGGGGAAATGGCCTCAAGTTGCATCAGGGGAGGTTTAGATTAGATATTAGGAAGAAGTTCTTCACTGAGAGGGTAGTTAGGCACTGGAATAGACTGCCCAGGGAGGGGGTGGAGTCACCATCCCTGGAGGGGTTTAAAAAAGGAGTAGATGCAGCACTTGAGGCTATGGTCTAGTGGTTAGGGAGATGTTGGGATGAACGTTGAACTTGGTGATCCTGGAGGTCCTTTCCAACCATCATGATTCTATGATTCTTTTCTGCCTTGATTTAAATGCTTCTAGGCTGAAAATGGCACTCTACCTTCTGGCTGAAAAGAGAGAAAAGGTATTTCTGATTAAACAGGAAGTCTTCCTAAAATACTCTCTTTTTTCCTGTAAAGTATCCATCTGACAAAGAATATGTGATGAACTGGTGTGGCAAGAAAATTTTATACTTACTTGTTTGAGATGAGTTTACAACGAGCTCCTGAAGTCCTCCTTAGGAACTGTGTGCAGATTATTCCTATATTATATGCTATACCATGTAAGTATGGTTATTGTGAACAAATGCATGCAGATTAGGTGGGTATTTATGGGCACACCTCAATGTTCAGAGGAAGACTTAATTCTTGTGAAGACAGCCAGGAGTTCTTTCTTCTGTAAGTTAAATAACTCTGTATAAACTAAGAGTGAATTATTTTGTCATTATTAATGAATAAGATAAAAAGTCATCACTGTCCACCCATGGAGCAGTCTGTCTTCTCCATTTTTTTCTATCATTGAAATTCAGCTCATCATCCAGCTAGAAACTGTACCCCAGAGTCTATGATTAGGGAAGACAGTATTCTGCCAGAGTATTTAAATTCTCTATTTCAACTTTATTATGTGATATCAGACAACTTCAGAAATCTTTAACACTCAGTTTAACAGTTCATAATTGTTCTCTGTGAGTTTGAGCATTTCTGTAGTTCTCTCCACAAGAATTCCTCAGACATCCCAAGGGCCAGATTAACACGTTTTGATGCATGTCTTCACCTGCCATAGTGTTTAATAGTGCCCCATCAACATCGCAATGTGTACTGGGATATTTAGGAGGCTATAAATCTTTATGCCCTTAGGATAAAACACTCACTTAATGTATCTTTAACCATACCCGTTATGTCCCTTCTTCATCTCAACTGTCTAATTCCTTCCTGTAAGCAATGTTTTTTTGCTGTTTTTTGTTGGAACCAAATTAGTGACAGAATCTTGATGCTCTGAATTTGAAAAACTTCAATTCAAACATTTGCATTGGTCTTTCTTTTTTCTTTTATTTCCCCCCTTACTTTATTCTTCATTTCAGAGACTGTCACACATAAGAATTTCAGCAAGCACCTAAAACATTGGATGACTTTAATGAAATGAATTTCATTAGAGTGCTTGTGCCTGCCAGCCCCTCTGATAAATCCAAAGTACAGAGAAGTATGTTAGTTTTCTGATGTAAAAATACTGGCTTATATAAATAAAATCACAGAGTGCTGGAAAAGAAGTAAACTTCATTCTCAATCCTTAGTGAATCAAAGTAGGTATAACTGTTCAACTGTTGTGAAAACAGGGTCTTGATCTTAAGTCACATTAAATTCCTGCTGCTTCCATGGATTAAGATCTCTGTTAAGGCAGATTATTTGTGCAGGCATAGTTCTGTTGGTGTGTATAACTACTGAGTGAACTAGAGTCTTCAGCTGGCTGACTAAATAAAGCCAGCTGTCAAAATCAGGTCCAAAGTGACTTGTTTCCCCAAATAAGTGCTAAAATAGGAGGGAGCTCCCAGGAGCCCTATCTTAATACATTGTGTAAAGTTGCTACTATTATTTTCCAGGATCTAAATAGTAGAGTTTATTTGTTGGCCACCTTTTCTGCTCCTCTACACACTTCTTCCCCAAGGAATATGAAAGCTCAGATATACCTCCACATTCCTCCCCCACTGAACTTAAGAGAAGGTTTGCTGTTAGCTGCAGGGGGACTTGGCCTTTGCTTTGTGGCATCCAGGTTTAGCTATGCTGTCAGTATTTGAAACATGACTCTGTTTTCCTGCATTGATGATCCCTTTTTTCCCCAGTGCTGATTGCAGGCTGTTTTAGTGACATTTCATTACAGAGTCAGAAGGACACCTCCTCCGAGAGGCTTTTTTTGTGTACATGTGTTAATGTTCCAGAGTAGGCAGCATAAAGATACAGCAGCAGAAAACAGCCAAAGGCTAGCTTGAACTGGATATTCCTGAAAGTCACATCCCCCTTGGCCAAGACAACACAAGCATCTTTTTTTCAAGCAAAAGAAAGTTCTTAAAACTTTAGACTGGCACTGATAATGAACAAAAGAAAAATAAAAAATCCTGAAGGAAAATGTGAATGCATTAGCATAAAAATGTATTAAAGCAATGCTGCAAACCGGAGCTGTCCACCTGCTTTCAAAAGCAGGCTAAAATGTTTGGACAGTCGCACCAGGTAAGGAGGCTGCTGCAGCAGCTGCTTTTATGGCTCCTAGTACTGCTCCTTTGAGAAGTCATTATGTAAAACTTGCTTCATACTCTTTTTCTACTCCTTTTTCAGCTGAAATGTGGTGCTGACATCTTTCTGTTTATGCTTCTGCTTATTACTACTAAGACAATCAGCTCTTCTGGTTTTCCCAAATTTGTTGTCCCAGGCACATGAGTACCTAGACAGAATGCAAGGGACAAGGTTTAATTGGATCACAGCATTACTATTTAATTAATTTGCAGACCATCAAGCAATAAATTTTCCAGTGCAGTTCCTTTCTGACTGGCTTACTGCTGGTAGAGCTCAGCTGTCTGCTTGCAGCCCACTGCCCAGTGTCCTTTCACAGTTAGCCTGTTCTGAAGCCACAGTACCTTATTTCCACTTTTAAGGTTACCAGACTGAGGAAAGAAGATTATATCAGACAACAAGAGCTCATCTCCTTTCTTGCCTTCTCTATAGGATGCATTCTCCCAAATCCAATTCTGTCAGCTAACAAAGTCTGTCATATTGAAGGCCTCTCAGATATGGGTGATGACCTTGAGTTCCCCTATGGCTCATTACAGCTTGTGGCTTCTTCTCTCTCCTACTGTATAGATTTATAGATTTATAATAGGGTGTTTGGAAAGATTGTGGTTTAGAAGGTAAATGGAGTTGATGTTATACTACAGTGTTGTCTTAATCGGGGCTGGGGGGGGCATAGGACGACAGGAAAGGATTCAGTGGCCCAAGAAATGCTTTTCCAGCTGAACACACCTGTATCCCACAACTGCCCATCATGAGCAATAAAACAGTCAGGACAACAGGGATCTTGGTTTAAGTTGTCACAGTTTAGCTGTTCTTCAGTGCTTGTTATAGAGTGATGCAATGGAAAAATCTATTCTTTATTATCAGGAAAACCTAGTGTGACCAATAAAACATTATTGTGACCAGTAATGTCCCTTAGAATAATAAATATTTCGGTGTACAGAATAATATGAGACTCGATAGAGTTTCTCTTCTGCCTTAACATCCTGGTGCTTATTTAAGTGTGTTTTAGCAAACACTCTCAAAGAGGATTTCATAGGGAAGGTCCTATCACTCAAGGCAGAAAGATGTCTTAAATCAGTCAAATGCCCCTGTATCAGCTCAGAGCTTCTGATCTTCTTCTAAAGATAGAATCACAAGAACACAGAATCATATCTGTACAACAATTTGCACAAATAGTAGTTCCAATAGTGGGACTGTTTTCTACCAGCTTTGATAATTAGATATTCCAGTAATGGACCATTTGACTTAATCATTAGTGAACACTAATCATCATTCCTGGTTTTCGCCTTTGGAAAGCAGAAATTATTCACTTAGGCAGATACAAAACTGTGATCTCTCAGAAATCCCCTGGCTGATATGTTCCCAGCAAAAAGCTGTTTTATTCCAGATGTTGCAGAACATATGTGTATATGCACAGCACAGCAAAGAAGATTTGTACAATATGTCACAAATTACCAGGGAAGATTTACAATGTCATTACAGAATATCTTTTGACCTTTCTGATTTCATCATTAAAGTGTTTTAAATGTCTTCTAAAGAAGGCTTTTAATGCAAAGTCAACCCAGATATTTTATTTTGGTTTTATGCATGCACCTCAATATTTGCCAAAAAGCCCACTTTTTTAGATTTGTAAATTCTACTAGAAATTTTAAGACTCATTAGCTTCATGGCATGTAGACATACTAGGAAATCCATCACATACATTCCAAAAAGGACAGCCTTCCGTACTTTAGGCAGACTTGACTTCATTTACGTCTCAAAATATCATGACACTCTAAAATACCAAAAGCAGCAGTATCTTTGAGTAGAACCCCTAACTAGCAAGTAAATCTAAACCTATTGCAGTTCTTCCTCACAGATGAGGAAGTTACAAATGCCTAGGACACCAGCAATGCTTTGCAACATGATGGAAAGTCAGTCTATCAGTATTTTAAATGATACTAAGCAACAGGTCCTGTAGCTAGTACACGTAAGTCACCACTTTAGTCTGCAAAAGGTAAGATTTAGCTGAGCTAGCTTTCACTTAGTACCTAAAACTAGCTGACCTATTTTCTGAGCTACCTGTAATATTATGAGAAACAGGAATTCTCTTACAAAACACTAGTTCAAAATGGGAACTGCTTCTGTCTCATTAAAAGCCTGTACTGTGATCTTCCATGTGTATTCTTGATATTCCAAGAAAATGCAATCAGTAACATGAGCCATACATCCTGATCTAAAGATGAGGTTATGGAGCATATTGAGGTACAGTCGTGGGACAAGGAATGTAGTGTGTGCTATTTAAAAATGCTGAGGTAATTGAAGTTGCAAGCAATGACCACAGAATATTAGAAATAATCATGAGTTAAATCTACTTTTACTCTTTTTTTTTCCTCTTTTTGTGGTTTTTTTTGTTGTTTGGGAGAGATTTTTTTAAGAAAAACAAAACTCTATTGTTACAGACTTTGCTCATATTAGTGCTCTGTTTGCAGTCTCTTTGTGTTCATGGCAGCACCTAGATAGAGTTAATGATTTTGGATCTGGTGATCTGGCCCTAAAATTATGGGATGTTTGATTACCTACAAGCCTCTATGTGTAACTGTGCAGTCCTAACACTTCTAGCTAGGTTTCTGTCCCTTTCACCGTCTGTGTTAAGTGACCCAAGTGTGCAGACACCTATAAGCCCTTTTCCCTAGGGATCAGAATCTAGTTAAAACAGTGACTGAAGACTGCATCCTCAAACAAAGAGGAATGTGATTTTTAAAGGGAATTCTTCATACACAAAACATTCACCCTTTTCCAACCCTCAACCATAATAGATGTATTTGTAATGCAGAGAAGCCCAGCTTCCTCCAGCATCTTCTCATTTTGTCTTTCCTTGCCAATTGACTTCCAGTGACAGCAATTGCCTTGTTTCTGAGTCACTGTAGTAAGTTTAGGTTTAGCATCTCCTAATTGCTCCTAACAGTAAACTGGTTTTTATCAGATGAAAATAAACACAGTTTTCTCAATTAACAGCAAAAACTTTATATTGTTTCTTCAAAAAAGAATTCCATTGTTTTTATTTTCTTACTTATTCTTTCGGTGAACACTGTGATCTAAGTATAGACATTCATCCTAGGAGATGTGGTATAGTTAAGTGATATTTATTTTAAAAAGAAAAAAAAAACAAAAACAAAAACATTCCTATTCTATATGTTTATAGAGATTAGAATAAAGGAAATCCAGACATCTATGACTGGGTATTTTATAGTTTTCTTATTATGTAAAAGAGTTTAATAGTTTGTGAACCTATTCCTTGAATATTAGCAAATGAAATATATACTGTAGTTCGGGCTCTGATTTTGATCCCATTTTTATGGGCAAGAAGTGAGTCTACTGAAGTCAGTGAAGTGTCACAAAATGAAAGCTAGCGCAGAGGAAATCAGTTTAGTTTTGCTCACCAGTTCTCCATATTCACTTTAGAATCAGTTCATGTTAAATTGCATCAGTAATATCCATGAGATAAAACTTTAAATTTCAGTAAAGGAAGCTTCACATGAATAACATCTGGATACATTTAATGACTGCTTGAATCTGAATGAAAAAGTAAAGTTTTATATAAAGCAGTTTAGCTCAGCTGAGTTGACTTGCTGCTGGAATTCCCTGGGTGAAACACATTATTCTACAAGCATAAACTTGAAAGTATTTTCCCTAACCATGGCATATATTGACAGCTATTGTGCACTATATTGGTCACTGTCCAAACATCTTCATAAGTACACCTAAGGCTTTTTCCTTTGAAATTACGCTGAAGTAATTTTTATGGACCAAGCCCTACATTGTATACACACAGAATCTGACTTTCTTGGAGCATCTACCTTTACTGACATATGGAAGAAATTGGCTTTATTTTGGCAATTAAACCAGCCATATTTCAAATATGGTTACTGGTCATTAGCATAAGTGACCTTGCACTGAGTACATTTTCATAATACAATTTTTGCTGGCAGAATCTATTACAAGAAACATCTTGTTTACTAGGTTATTTAGGGTATAAAAAGCAGCATTAAAATGGTTTATATGCTTTATAAATGTTTATAAATGTTTTATAAAATGTTTATAATGTTTTTATAAATGTTTATAATGTTTTATAAAATGCTTTTATATCAAATATAAAATAAATGCAATTTAGTTAATGTAACTGTGATGACCATCCTGTGATGACCAATGAAGCAATAGGCTACTAATGTGTAGATGTGTCACAATTCCAGTATGAACCCAGTTGTTGTAGCAAGTTAAGTAAATGTAAGATGATTTGAAAATTGTCCACTGCAGCTGAAGAGGTCAATAAGAAAGAGTGTGCTCTGAAATTTTATTTGTTGCCAGATTGTTCTAGATTTATCTCTGCAGTGCAAATATCTTTAAAAGACTAGTGTATTACTAGTCTTCAAGTGATGCAAAGTTTCTAGTGATCTTTAATAAAGCTTTCTAGTACCGACAGAATTTTTGAAAGCAAACCTAATGCAGATAAAAAGGTGTTAGTCTTACCAAAGGACTTCTCAAATGCCAAACAAAATGCCCTAATAAGTGATACAAACAGTGGAACTGCTCCAGTATCAGTCAGAGTCACTGGGAACCTTTCCATTCAATTTAGTGGGTGTTGGATCAAGCTCATTTGCAATTTGGGAGTAATGTTAGTCAGTAGCAATGTTAAATCAGTCAAGGCAGTTAACGAATTTTAACTAAGCCAGTCAGGCCCCTGGGATTATAGGAAAAAAATTCAATAACAAAAAAGCAAAGAAGCCATTGAACCATAGATCTGATTGCTGATCTCAGTGTGCTGAGATTTTTCTTTCATTCACATCTCAAAATACTTTAACATTAACACTTTATTTGGGAAACTAAATGGACTAGCTAATGTTTCTTACAGAGACATTTCAAAGTTTCATTCATTTTAGTTATGAGGCAACATATTGTATGAAATACTTGACCTGAATCTTTTGCTCTTTACTTGTCTAGAATATTATATGTGATATGATATCAAGTTGTCTGTGTTCCTGCATGATTAAGTAACCTAATTTGAGATACTTAGAGATTATGACACATTACTGGAAAGATTAAAATACAGCATTATAAATGAATAACATAACTATTAAAATAGCTTAGTTTGACTCCATTTTTTGGACCAAAACTATAAGTCATAACATTTTGGCAGACCTAGAATAGCTATACTAATTTAATTAGCAATTGCTGTATTTCAATTATCTTTGTGAAGAGAGATATGTAGCAAAATTAGAAGTGTTTCCTTTCCATGAAAGGCAGAACTGTATTAGAGCATAACATCTTCTTTCTTGTAACTAATCAATTCTATGAAAATTTATAGACCTAATGTAATAAAAGGCCAAAGGTAAGAAAAAAGATCATAAACTAATGAAACTAATAATATTAACAAAGTATTAAAGCAATCAATTATTAAAGAGACATAAAGGTTAACTGCCCATGAAATGAACATGCTAATTCAATGTTGTTTCATGATGTACTCACAATTTGTTCCTAAATTTGCTTTGGTGGCTCAGGAGAAAATTACTTACTTTTACTTGTGTTATATTAAAAAAATACCCACCTACAGGTTAGATTTATGGTAAGCATATACACTGGTAATTCTGACAGCACTCTCCTTTTGTCAGGATAGAAGTATATATACATTATTACCTCAAGGTCTGAGCTGCTTCCCTCTCCCTTTGATATACAGGCAGCCCAAGACAATTTTGCTCTTGATTAGGTACCTAGCTGTGTTTGAGGTGGATCCAGGCCCAAAAGCTGCAAATACCTCAACCTAAGAACTGTGTCCATAGAGAGTGGATCACCTTCCTCACAGCAATTAAAATACTGAGACACTTGTAAATAGAACAAAAGCATCCTTAAGTACACTTATTCTCCCAGATGAAAACCGAAATTATTTACAGAACCATTCACTTAGGTTAATCTTACCTGTTTGGGACAAGAATGCCGACATACTTGATTGGCTGATTGTGGTTTGCTTCATCTTCACTTGAGATGCTGTTATCTCAGCTTTGTGAAAATTGATTCAAAGAGAGATAATGACAGTACATACTAAATTTGAAAAGCAGAAATTCTAAAATAACTTTGCCAAATTAATGAGGTATTGAAAGATATGAACAACTCTACTGTCTTCTATCTGGTTTCACATGATCACCCAGCCTGGGAAGGATCTTTGGAGGTCTAGTTCAGCCTCCTGCTCACAGCATGGTCAGTTGTGAGATTACAACAGATTGGTTAGGGCTTTATAGGGCTCCCTTATACATGTGCAATATATCAAACATATTTGTCTCACAAATGCACTTCAGCTGTGAATTCCCTTTTTAAAAATAAAATATGTTTTATAAAATAGGTATGCTATGGACTGATGAAGATAAATAAGAACATGTACATTTTTGTATAGTTAACATACATGTAACAGGTGGTTACATGTATACAGATACACTAAATCAATACAGCAGCAGTTTGTGGGTTTGATTTTTATAAGTAGTCAACTGCCCTTACCCTGGAGCCTGGCCTTGCATATCAGGCTTTCCCACTGAGGACAAAGTATGACCGAGTGCTGCCTGAAGGAAAAGCAAAAAAAAAAAAAAAAAAAAAAAAAAGGGAGGTGGGGTACATTTACTGAACCATGGTGGGTAAAAAGATGTGAAAAGGCAGGAACAGTTGCTAAGTTCAGTGCAAAAGGTAAGACTCTCATCCCTGACCAAGAAAATTGTTTACCTGCTGCGCCTTCTGTTAGCTGTGGTTGTTTATCTGGGCACTTCAGAAAATTAAGGCTTCCTACATCTGTTTTCCCCAAAAATCTATGGTGCTACTTTTTTTTATAGCTTGCATCCAAACTTTTCCTTTCTTTCTTGAAAATGAGATAAATACTGCCAAGGCTGGTCCTTTGAGAGGGCCCAGGTGACTAGTGTAGCATTGCCATATAATAAACTAAATGATTGCTTTGGTTTGCTTGTGGTTTTTAGGTACTTGAGAAATAGAAAAGCAATAAGCACTTATGTCTGGGTGCTGAGTGAAGTGAAAATATTACAAATTAGTGTCAAGTCTGGCAGGCCCGTAATAGCAAGTGGACTGGGTTTTTGTGTATCACCCATTAGCAGCAACACACATAGAAACTGCTGCTTTCATTTGCTATTTCACTACAGGTGGTAGGTGTACCCTCCCAATGGCCAAGGGTCTGGCAGCATAACTGTTTTGCTTGTTTTTATCTCACTCTGGGTCTCACAAAATGGTATAAATTTCCAGCTTGTACCAGCTTTCCCGTTTCTGTTCTTCCTCACACTCCTCTCGCTCCATGATGGAGGGAGCTGCTGCCATCTCCCTTAGGAGATGTCAAGGTAGCATTTCATTTTTTTTCCTTCTCTCTCTTCTTACTGAGAGGAATTGGACCTGGGAAATATCCCATATCCCATCTCATTCACCTTTGTGCTTCCTGATTTGTGAGCATTTTCTCACTCAGGTCTGGCAGTAAGAGACATTTGTTCAGCTAAGGGAAGAGGCACAACATATCACTGCGCTGTTCCTGGAGTGTAATGGTAGGGCATTTGCCCCAGGGGGAAGTTCCTTCTCATCAGCTCTCTGCTGTGAGAAATCACTCAATTTGTATCCCATCACAGTACAACTCCACTACTATAAGCTATTTACCACCCCTTCAGTGTCATTTTGTTTCCTGAGGGGATTATCACAGAAGGTGCTTCTCTCCTTGCCCAGCTATCATTATTCATTTGGTCCAAACCACATCCCTGAGTTGCCTTTCTTGAGCAGGGAAAGAAAGAAAAAAGGGCATAAAGATGAGTTACTTATGTGAAATAGGGATAATCTAGTTTCTGGCAGGAACTAGCATCTTTTCAACTAGACTCCCTCATGCTGCTGTCTGAGCTGCTGACAGCCTGCACTAATGCCTGCATAATTCCCTTCCTACTGAGAAAGTGTAGAAACCACTACGTCTTTGAAAGCTGGTAGAGCACAATTTGCAAGATTTCCTATTCAGCCAGTTGCCTCCCTATTGGTCATTATTTGCAAATAGATTTTCAAAGCTGATGATACCTTTCCCTAGTTCACAATAGCAGGAGACCAGAACTGGATCTTTGCTCTCTAAGCCTTTTAGGTCATCATCTAAAGCAGAACTTGCAGGTTCCCTCCTGCAAGCACACAGAGAACAACAGTGAGTGCTTCTCTTCCTTAAAGCTCTTGCAACCTCACTTTCGTATGACTGAGCTATGTAAGATTTTTTTAGTGTAGCAGTAGACCTGCTGGAGCCAGAGAAAAAGTCAACTCAATTAGTACTTTAAATCAGAGGTTACATTTCCAACACAAAAGCTTCTAGGTCTGATAGTTTCTCCCATTATTCTTGTTTCTGCAGCAGAGACAGGTGGATTGCAGAGGCACAGATGTCTGGCATCTGGCTGTAAACATGCTCATCCATTCACATCTGAGTGAGCAATGCATCCCAATGAATTGGAGTGAAAAAGAGCAACTCTAAGTGGAAAGACTGAAATTTCCTCCCATTTCATACAGTCACTGCCTACTGCAGAGATCACTGATTTGTACCTAACACCAAGGAGATGGCACAAGCAGATGCCGGATGGTGGAGTTTGGAGCTACAGCCTCCTAAGCAAGTCTCTGGGAGAGAAAAGCACTGAGTCTCTTCAAGCTCCCCAATTCAGCAAAAACAGGACAACACATTAATGCCAAGAGAATGGATCCTTTGAAAGGTAGCATCTCTTAGCCCCCACCTAACAAATAGCTGATATAATCTGACATAAGATCTCTGCAAAACTGTCAGCCATCTGTCTTCTTGGGGTAGCTCTGGAAATTGCATATTTTTTTCAATAGTTTATTTAGACGGTCTATTGTTTTGGGGAGTTTTATGTACTAAGGAAAGCCTTTTCATTTGAAGTTGGGGGATTCTATAAAAAGCCTGAAATTAATTTTTTCTCAACACGTTTTTGACCTGTTCAATCCAAAAGCTCTTAAATGACAAGGTAAAGCTTGATCAAAATTAAAGCATTTCTACTGTCCTTGAGTAGTCTCAGAGGGAGAAAAATAAAACTTACTCGCATTTCTTCTGTTTATTTACTCTACACAGAATGCTTAAACTTTCCCACAAGGTTTTTCTTTGAGAAAGTATGGTATAGGCCTTTCATAGACATTTCAGAAATAAATGCACAAAGTCGTTTTCTTAACTTCCAGTTCATAAAAGGTATACTCGCTATTACATTGGAGAATGACTGCAAAACCCTGAAGTGAAAGCCATTTCATGATGGTCAGCAACTATTAGTTTACATTTCACAACAGGATTTTTTTAATCAAACAAATGATTGAGGAAAATGTCTAATGTAGTTCCTTCTGCAGAACAGATTTAATACAAGATGGTAGTTTTCAGGTACTATGGGCAAAGCTGATTAACTTCACAGGTCAGTAACAGTGCGTTTCCCAGGTACCTCATAAAAAGGGACTAATTTTGTGAAAAAGTGCACAGGCACTTCAGCTGCACAGTGTTTATGAAAGAGAACCTTAGCTTTGAGATGTTACATAGCATCTTTTGACAGCCACCCAATTGTCTGAATTCTGCTCCAGACCAGGAACTGGGACGATAAATATCCCAAGAGGAGGAGCTCTACTCTTCATCTCATCCACTGTTTGAATGTCAGATTCCTGTTCTCCATCCTTTTCCTCAGACCTGAACAAAGGCTAGCACCACCTAGAGAGGGATTCATCTCCTTAAACCTCTTCAGCCATCTAAAATCTGGATATCTAGTCTAAGGTGGCCACCTGGGATACCTTCATAGTAAATAGAGATAGAAGGGTGCATAAGACTGGTGAGATTATTCATTCTCTTGAAATGCCTGCTCCTCTGCTTCTTCACTGTCTGCAGAGAGAGAGTTTAAATGATATTTTTATACTAGACACAACTTTTAGAAAATTAAAGATAATATTAACAGAAAAAGTAAACAGAACACCAGATCTATGTTCTATGCAGAACACCAGATAGGCAGATATTACAACCAGGATTCTCTTTTGGTATTACACTATAAGATTGTCCTAAAATATATTCCTTAATATCATTTGTACTTGGAGCCAGGAGAGGTTTATGTGACAGTATGTTCTGTATTTTACCGTAATAAAAAGACTTTATACCTGCCAATATTCTAATGAAGAAACTGGTAGGTATCCAAAGTGTCCATAAAACTGTCTGTCTACGTGCTGCCAGTATGGTCTATACTGTATTGCACAGATAAGCTCTTGCCTGTAAGTCCTAAATGAGGCTAATATTAATGTGGGCTGGTGTCATATCTGCAATGAATTCAAAGTGTCCAGGTTGTGTTTGATATGCCTCATACAGAACACAGAGTTACTTTGGATGCACATAGTGAGTGCATATAGTGACTACTGATTTTACATTCCTGGATGACCAGAAACCCAGTGCATTGCACAGACAGAAATCTGGTTGGTTGTTGCTGAAAGTCATCAGCTGGTACATTACTGCTAAATGTAATAAAATTGACAGTATATGTTGAAGATAGATTTCTATCATCAAATGAGAGAACTGTTCAAGTAAAAAAAACGGTGAAGAGCAACTATTTTGCAGTAGTAAGTTGTTGGAAAAAAAAGTTCAGTTGTATACTGAAAGTGTATACAGTCTGGGAAGAGCTGCAAGGAGTGGCACCCACCTGAGATGCATAAACAACACTGAACCTTGATGGGTCTTTGTGAATCTAAATGGAATAAATACACAACATGAGCCAGGAGGTATAAAAAACTTCTAGCAAAATCTAAGTAGAATTTAGATGCCAGCTAGGCACAGAAGATAAAATTCACATGTTGTCTGTCATTTTGCAAAATGCAACTTAACTTCCTGTTAAGTCAGTGCAAGTCCAGCATATCAAAACCAAAGTAAAGTCACTCTTTAACACTGCATGAGATGTACGTGGTTCTCTTTCTCAAATACACCAATTTCAATAGTTAACACCAATTAAATACATAGTAAATCCTAAGAGGTATGACTTGTCTTAAAACAATTACTCTAAATTGCTTGGTGGTCACTCCTGGGATTCACCAGCTGACTGCAGCCATCTGAGGCAATTCATACTTCTGAGATGGGAAAGAGTATTGAATGAGGAAGCAAAGAAACACTCATGCAGTGCAGTTAAGTGTGCTAGCCTGTTATACATCCGCCTAACATGTTGCATGAAGCAGGTTAGGAGTGCAAAGCAGATGGCACAGGCAGCTACAATGCAGTGAACCTCTGCACTCAACAGATGGCATCAACAGGATGCAAGAAAATCGTCAATGTCCTTGTGGACTCAAGCACAACAACAAGGTTTCCAGAGATAGATACAGGGGGTCATGCCACCATATTAATAGCCAGCACATGTCATGGTAATTCAACACCAGCTGAATAACTTTCAGAAATGAGTTCTGTATACATTCCTCCTTTATTTGATCTAAACCTTTAAGGACAAATGTCCCTGATCTTTCAGAAAGTTGGATCCAGATCCAAATTTACAGCTTAAGATGATCTCCACAAGCTGTTGCCTTGTCTTTTTGCAGCTTACTACAAATGGCGTGTCAGTATTCCTAGCTGTAGAGTAATTTCTTTTCTATGCAATTCCTGTTCACTTCTTGGCAAGTTATCCTTCACTCTAACTGCAATAGTTGCTTTTTCATCTATGAAAGGTAATTTTTGTCATATTCTGACAGAAAAGAAAAGCAATGTGGGGGTCACGCTGTTGAAGAGTGAGTGGTACATTTTCACTAATGTTATATTCAGAGAGAGGCATGCCTAAGATGTTCTGGATGTTTTGTAGGCCAATGGTTCTTAACTTATTTCAAGTGAAGGACTGGTTAATCTTTTCTGAAAACATATTCTGAGACAATCTCACTGTGATTTGTGGGAGGCAGTGAAAGGAGAGATAATAAATAAAATAATGAGAAATTAACTAAATGCAAATTATTTTATAAAAACATGCTGTTCTAATTACAAAGATTTTAATTGCAAGTATTTATAATAAGAAAAATAATTAGCAATGAAGTTATGCCTGAGGATAGACACCAACAGCAATCAGAAGTTACCTCATGATGCTATCAGTTCATAAAGTAAGACTTAGGATAGATGTTGGAGGTTCAGCAATTATTACATTTTCTCCCTTTTTGCTTTCCCTGCTCGTGAGGTGTTAAAGCAACCATATTTGCAGTCAGATCATACAACATCTACTGATATAATTTGATATGCAGACTGAGAGGAAAAAGATATAATCCCTGCCTCAATAATTATAAGATCTATATTCCAGTCATGTAGCAAGTAGAAAGGTAGGAGGCTTTGTGTGCTCAGTACATACCTTAAAATTACCTTTGGGCACACTATTATCTGCATAACAAATTTCTGAAATTATTTTTCACAGATACATACTCACAGCTCCTCCCATCCAAAACTAGTTTAGTAGGACGTGTGGGTGTTCTCGGTGTATGAAGTTTGGATGCTTGCATTGTAACCACTGCACAGGTAGATTTTATTTAGATTTTTAGGTTCTTATGACAAAGGTGTTTCATCACGATGTGCTCATAAGTTACATAGCAAAGCAGTGATCCAGTCTTACGTTGAACCAATATCTACATTATAATATCAGGAATAAGTTGTGCCGATAGTCAAATATGTACTGTACACTGAAAATTTTCAGATGTTGATTCACACTTCTAGCTTTGACATTTGTTTCTCACGGTTGGCTGTATTCATGTTCTTCACCATGTGCTTGGTTGGACTACACTTTGGACCAGTATCTCAAAAGATATTTGCCTCTCCCCACAGTTAGAGAATTAAGCAATCTGCAAACTGGAACATTCTTGTAAGATCATATTTTACTAAATTTCTGGTAATCCATAGCTGGATTAAAACCACTAAGGCTAAAATTATTAAGTTTTCAAAAACATGGTATATTAAAAATTACAATGTTTTCATCAGTCTCTAAAATTACCATATAAAAAGTTTTACCAAGTTAGATAGCTGAAGTGTCAGACCCTGTGTGTGTATTTGTGCCAAATATACTGAAGCCCAGGCGTGTTTCATCTAATTAGAGGCTCTTGAGTCAAGACCATAACTGTCTTTGGTTCTCAGTAAAGCAAACCCAGGGAGAATAGCTGTACGAATGAGTCTTTTGGGAAGTCTAGGAGTCATGGCTCTGCTCTTGGAGAGTGCACTTGATGACCAGTTTCAGGTGGATAATGTCAGTGTGGGATGAACCTAGGCTTTTCTTTGTTTTTCATATCTGTAAACTACTAATTGTCATGCTACCACTTTTTTTGGTTAGCAGCTTGATCTCTTTTTTTCTAAAGAGCGAGAGTAATAACTAAGTAATAAGAGTAAAAATAAAGTTGTCTTTAACACAGCCTGGAAAAATGTTGACATACCCTAATCAAAGATCCAAAAGAAGGAAGAATATAAAGTTTCATTATTGATGTTAACATTTATGGAGTGTCCTCTGTCCTTCCATGGCATTGGGTGGTACCACTGTAGCCACTACTAACACTTAACACTAAAGCACTAAATATCTGCTAGTCGGGTTGTTAGCAGTTGTCCAGCATTCAAAGCGGAAAGCAGAGTGGTCATCTGCTATTTTCAGTAGCCCATGCATGGGTCTTGTTTTTTCTCTGGAGTTCATTCTAAAATGCAAGATATACCATCAGGTTTATTATTTTTACAACATCTGACTTGACAAAAATATGACTGAAATGAGAGTAATATGGTCATGGTGCCAGAACACTGAGAACAGTAATAATGATAGCCTCTCTGTTTATTATGATCATCATTTAATTCTCGCCATTACACCAAACAGTATAATTTATTGCAGTAATATGACCTGGCTATGAATGATTATACAAATACGTATTTTACATTGTTCAGGGGTTTTACATATTCATGCTTTCCTGATGAAAATGTATTATGTAGCAACAAGAGGAAGGTCTTAGATAAAAAAGAAAGCAAATTTCTTCTACATGACAGCTATCCATTTGAGATCCAAGCAGGGTATGAGAAACGCATGCAAATGTGAAATCTGCCTGTTAATACTAGGATTTCTATGGATCATCTATTAAAGCAGCACTTTATTATTGTCTTCTGCATCCTGATCCTGAACTATGTGAATTTACACTTGATAACAGATGAATCTAACTTTAAATTATGTCCAGCTTCTAAAGACAGAAAATAATCCCTCAGGTAATGCTTCTCAAATAATGGAGCTTTGGGACTTCCTTTCTATAAAGAAAAACAGAAATTAAAACAAAGACCAAAAAAAACCCTAGATTTGTAGCTGAAACATGTCTTCATATAATAATCTCTGCTCTGTCTTCATTTCACAAAAGACAGACCTAATCCTAAGAGTATTTGAGCACACAAGTCATTCTATTCATATTAAAATTGTCTGCAATACTCAATGATTCTACTCATAAAAGTCAGAAGCAAGCTTTTTCACTTGATCAAGCACTTAAAAGATCAAAGTGTCTAAATTGCAAAATACCTTAGTATAGCATAGCATTTCATTTTCTCTTTTGGAATAAGTTAATTCTGATATTGTTTTGCAGACTAGATTTTTACAAATTCATTTTCCATCTAAGGAAGCAAATTTAAAGGGAGCTACTAAGCTTTGCAGAGTCTTAATAGCAATCTATTGTGTGATTGTTTTTTACAAGGAAGCATAAGGTACGTGGTGACCTCAGTCATAATTCATATTAATGCAGTACATATTCTAAGCTCCTCAAAGACATGAAACATTAAATTTCTTACACCAAAAGGCTCTGGCATCCAAAGGCAAGATTTTAAATATTTTTGAAAGCTATTTATAATCTAGTTATATCTGACACAAATTTATCACTATATTGTAAGTAATGTTTGAAAGGCTGCTGTAACACAGTTGTAAGTTAAAATAAAACTACCGAAGTTAAAGATGATAAGCAGGCTTCTAAGAAAATATTAAGCTTAAACCAGAGGTAACCTTTTATATATATACGACTGCTGAATTTTGCTTGATGAATTTCACAGTTAGACATGTCACTCTAGCAAAGCATGTGTATGTCTTTCGTAAGAAAAAAATGTTAGTTGTGGGGTTTTTTGGTTGGTTGGGTTTTTTAAATCCTGACAATAAAATTATGAACTGGTTGCAAATAATAGAGCTTTGCTGTAGGCATAATATGCAGGTATACTCAGGCAGCTTTAACCTGAACATGCTCATTGTTGGTAATTGTAAAGCTTTCACTGCAGCAGCACTGCACTAGTCCTGAGAACGTTTGAAATATCACCTGAGAGCTCTTTTCTGCAGAAAAAGAAAAAGATCTGTCTCTAAGTGATGAAAGAAAAAGAAAGCAGCTGTTTTTGTAGTTGATCTGAAATATTTCATAAGGCTCTGGTAATAAGAGAAGAAAGACATGTAGCCCATACATTAATTAGTAATACCTTTCTCTCAATTATACTGATTTCATACATGCTTCTGGAGTGACGTGCAAATTATATCAGCTTGCTAATAACACGGGTTTTGTGGCCAGTTTTTGACTGAAACTGTAAATGCACCTTTTCCATAAGGCAAATTTACATCACTCATTAGCTGCCAGTGTGTGTTCTATGACACGGCTTTGAGAGGACAGACATCCTGGCAGCAGTGATGGTATCCAAAACCATGGTGTGCGATTGAGCAGCACTGCCCCCAGGGCATCTGATCCCTGCAGAGCATCCTGCCACGGAGGCACATAGCAGGGCTGGGACACACAGTTTGGCTTTCCCGAGGTGAAAATCTTTCTTCTCCCCCACAGACAACAAAGGATAGTTTAATGTATTTTTTATTATATTGTAAAGTTGAACCAAAGCGTTTACAGTAAGAGTCATGTTTCTAATAGTGGTTCTCTGTTGTGTTTTTAGTCACAACTGCCTTACAGTGTCCCTGACAAAATGTTTGTTATTGGTGAGCACATTCCCTGACAAGTTCCAAAACACTGAAAAGGAAATAATGAGACTAGCAACTAAGAATGAAAAGAATGACATACACATTAACTGATATCTCTTCAGCTTTGAACACTCAAAGATACATTGAGCTGCAATTTTCATCAGGCCTCCTTTTGGTTTTCAATTTCCTGTAATTTATTGATTTAGTTTAAATTATTTTTTTTTAAAAAAAAAGCAAAAGTATTATGAGATATAGAACATCCTTGGCTGTTTTGCAATTAAAGAAAAATTGGCAAATACAAGAATCTGAAAAAAAAAATGGCATTCCACATCACTTTCTCATTAAAAATTTTGTGAAGTTTTTTTTGAGAAGCTGTGCATACAGCTGAGAAAACAAATTACCACATGCTTAACACTTTTCTTAGTTGGTGATATTCGTGTAAATAGAGCTTTGTGGATTTAGAGTCATAGTCCTTATTTCTGTGTTAATCATACAATTGCAAATATCAGAAAATCAAGAAACAGAGAGGTAACATTCTGCCATAAACCCTTATATGTGTTCGTTACACATAGAAGAAATTATAAAAATTTCTACATTCAGAACTGAGTAGGCTGCTCCCATAAAGAAAAGCCGTACATCCTTTCCCTTCTTTTTTCAGCCAGAGCCGCACTAACAACGTGTTTGTTCTAATTACTCTCCTTTAGGGGACAGAAGTCACAAAAAGGGAAAAAAATACTCTGGCCTCCAAAGAGATGTAGATACTGTACACCAGTATCTTCCCAGGAATCAAACCTCTCAGTCAGAGTCTGTTTCTCTTCTGCAAAATAGTGACAACAATGTTTTTGTCACAAGCTAAACTGACAGGCAAAATGGACAGTTTATGATACTTACAGCCTCATGTTTCTAGCAAAAAGGGAAGACAAGCAGGTGGCTTGAGATGCATTATGGTCTGACAAGATTACCATAGGACTGGGACCTCGGAGAATGTACCCCAGATAGGTACAGAGCTGGTTGTGATTCAGAACCCATGTAAAAGCTCAAAGTACTATCTTTGAACTAAATGAAATTGCTTTTCAACAAACAGAGCTTGTGTTTTTCACTCTAATTCAAAATTTTCTCACAGCTTTCTGGGTCATTTCCATTTTATCCTTCTTATTAAATTGCAGACAAAAGAAACAGTGACACAGTATGTCAATACCATACATGCCAGTAATAAATGTGGAGGCAAATGACTCTTTTCATACACCTGTCCCAGAGGCTGGAGAGTGGACCTGTCTTGCAGATGCCAGTTTTTTTGTCTCTGCATCTTGTGCCATTGACACATCCAGTTTTGGTTGACTATGGGATTTTCTAAGTGAGAGTTGTGAAACACAAATACATTTCATTTAAAAACAAGGCTTTTAGGACCTTCACCCTGTTCCTAGATGTAAGTTTACACCCTAGCTGTGCAGGTTAAAAGGAAAAAATCACTTGCCCTTTCTACTACTTGGCTCTCACTGAAAGAAAAGGCTCTCCAGGTGACAGAGCAGGTGCCTTGGCCTTGGCAGGGCAAGACTGCAAGAAGTGCCAGAACATATCCTGCTCTGCGGCTCTTGCTTGCTTACTTTGAGCCCCAGATTGCTACATCTAGAAGTTAGCTTCTTCCCTTCCTATTGTTCACCCTGTCCCTGGGTTTTCCTCAGACAATACTAGTAATAAGTTTACTGCTTCTTCCAGATCTTGGATAAATACATGATGTATGAGTGCCAAGAAGCAGTCCCTTAGGGAGTTCACTGAAAGGATTTGATGATGAACAGGAATGATTTCAATTTACAATGACATTTTGAGACCTATCAGTTAGCCATCTTTAATTGCTTTAAAATATCCCTTGCAGAGCTTTAAAATAATTTTAATTTGTTAATTAAAGTGTCATGTAACATCAAGTCAAATGCCTTCTGTAAGTCTGGCTTGACACTTTTACCATCTCCACTGATCTTATGACTCATAGAGAAACTACTCAAATTTGATTTCCATAAACTTGCACTGACTGAACAATTACAGTTCCATCTTTTAGCTTTTTACTTACTAGGTCTGTAGCACCCACACCATTCACCATTATTTAGCCGGAAATATTTCTCAAACTAGCTTTTTTTCGTATGTTTCATCTTACTTAAAAACTGCTTAAATTTAAATAGAAGTGTCAATTACTGAACTGCTTCTCTACTTCTTTCCCTCTTCCTTTATTATCCACTTTTATAGCCTTATTTACTTTACATTCTTAGTTTAAATGTTTTAATTTCTTAATAAAATTTTCATTCAACATATCTATACAATTAGGCAAAGCACATTATAGCATTATGATTATCAAATGTCAATTGTGAAGACTACAAATATTTTGTAGTTTGAAGATGGAAAAGCAAAATTTTACAACTTTTCAGGTCAGTTGTGATCCTTAAATAAATGTAGACAAGTAATTGCTCTTTTTAAAAAAAGTAACTACTCTGAAAAGTCTCAAAACAAATCTTTATTATAGAGAAATGAAATTATGCCTGCACTGGATGAATTTTTTGCACAGGAGGAAGCTGAATTATATGGATTGTTAATTGTGCAACAAAATCTATTCATTGTCAACAAAGCAGTTTTGAAAGAAACATCCAGACTTACCTTTGGCATGAAGTCTTTTATTTTTAAAAGTTGCAGTTCTTCAAAGAAATTATCTCCAAATTTGTAATCTAGTTTATTCTTTGCTCTCTTTTCCTTTCTTGAACAGAAAACATAACTTGGAACACCGGCATTTTAAATCTGGAGATTAATATATCGCATGAAGAATTAAAAAATAATAGGGATATGTACTCCCATCTATCTTTATTTTATAGCTATCATTAGCAGTAATAGGAGCTTGATTTTCACACTGAAAATAGAACAAACCATGTGCTTTCAGTTCTGACTGGTGTGTAAATAGAAAATAAAAAATTATCCTAGCATAGCAGATAAGGAATATCATTAACAAGAAAAGAAAAAAAAACAACACCAAAAAAACCCAACAACTTTTTCTCTTCCATTCTAGTTAATTTTACACTTAAGCCAGTATAGTGACTGCTCTACTGTTTTGGGGTTTAATTTTAGTATTACAAAATCTAGACTTAAAACATCTGGTGTACAGCAACATCAACCTTTTAACTTTAGAGCTACCTGTGGGTATACTGAAGTAATAAAGGTACTGTACTGTCCAGCCACTTAAACACTGTCAAGTGAATGAAAGTTTCATAGCAGGAGTAAGTTTCAGTATTTCATAAAATGTCTTCTCTATCACTGTCATCTCCAGATGACTTACATGCACCAAATTTGACATTACACCTTTTGAAAAAAAAAAAGCAGGTTAGGATTTGTCATAGCACTTCTGAGGAAGAAAAAAAAATGTTTGAGAAGTGGCATATGAAATTTCAGGGGATGTTACAATGGAATGCACAAAATAAAATCCACTTGTAATACAAAAGTAACTCTATTATTTTTTGTAAAATGATTGCCTGTGATTCTCTAGCTGAATAGTGTGAGAAAGTGGGGTAGGTTTTCAGAAGATATCTTAGAAGGTAGGAATAGAGCTAGGGTGCAGAAATGTTCTTTCAAATCAGCTCTTTAAAGTGTAGGTAAACAATCATTTGTTGATGTCAGCTCAATAAAAGTCTTAACATATGCCTAGACATTCTAATAATAATAAAAATAAATTTTTGTAGATTGTGTTATCTTCTACTAAAGCATAAGCAAATTACCTTTTAGGGCCTGAAACATGCAGAAATAAAAAGAGCATTAAGAGAGGTAGAATTAATCTTACTGCTAGACTTACCGATATGACTCTTAACATACGAAAGCTGGGCAAATCAGTTTCCCTCCCTTTCACATAAAGGATTATTGTAATTTACCTAAGTCTTTAAAGGCATATTAATTAGAAGACATCAGCTTTAATGCTGATATTCTGAAACTTATTTGTCCTGCCTAAATTTTGACCACTAACTGAACCTAGTCACTCAAGGCATACTGCAGGTACCTCCAATGGGCAGTCCAGACATTAGCTTGGATAAGTGGTCTTCTGGAGTATTTGTTTTGTTTCTCTGCACTGATAACTTCTGTTTCCTCCATTGACTACTCCCCTAAACGAATCCAAGTCTAAACCCCTGCCTACCAAAATCGGTGGAAAGACAGACATCTCTGAAAATGTTTATCTACAAGTGATTTCCTAGTAACACATTCTGATCAGGATGGGGAGCGAGTGATGGCAGCCTGCTGAGGTGCTCTGAGTCGTGCCTAGACACTGTGGGGCTGCAGCGGCACACCGCTCCCTAAGGACAGAATCTGACTGACACTCCAGTCTTGGAAAAGGAATTAAAATGACTGGAGGCAAGAAGAAAGGATACAAGCTGAGCAAAAGGTGGAAATGAGAATACTGATAATTTCACTGCATCATCTTGGTCTCAGTTGCATAACTATTAATGCTTAGCATGAGCTGAATTTGTGTGGCTCTGCTTGTATACAGCTACTGTAGTTGCCTATTGCATAGACATAACTTTAACAATGTCTGAAGACTTATGTGAAACAGGGAGCTTTAGAGGCACAGACCTAATAGCATTGAGCAAATGAGAGTTCTCTGGCTAATCAGCAGCTATCCTCTTGTGGACACCTTGCTACCATTGGGTTAATTAGAAAACAGCTGGCACTGGCTTGGGGGAAGAGGAGGGTGTAGGGAGATAGAGTTTGCCAAATCCCTGTGTTTTATTATGTTTCTCTAACCTTTTAGCCTTAATTGCCATTTTAGGAAGTCTAACACAATTTAATGAGATGTATGTTTTCAGAGCTATACCCCTCAAGTGGTAGGAAGTGGGTTTGCTTTGGTGAGCGTGTTTAATCCTCTGAGTTTTCCTGCAAACTGTTCAATTTAATTGGATTACACCAGGGGTCTGACTGGGTGTGATGAGGGCCCTCTTCATAGGTCCTTGATTGCTTCATATTGTGTTCATCCTCTTTTACTTCAACCTGGTGGGCTGTAAAATGTGACAGACTGTGTGTCTTAAGACTTAGTAAAACATAAAGTTTGCAACTAGGGCAGGGTATGTTGATTTCTGAAGCAAGACAGTTAAGGAGAAATGCAGATACGTATGGTATCTACAACACTAAACAAAGTATCTGACAGCAGTATCGTTTCTTGAGCTTATGAACTGAGTTACCACATTGCTTGGTGGTTAGAACAAGTATTTCATACCAAGGATATCTGGAAAAGATGAGCACAGCAAGAATAAGATCAAGAGCACCTGAGTTTAGAGCTAGTAAGAGAGGACAGAGTAAGAGGAAAAGAGGGGAGATGCTGAGAGAAGAAGAGCTTAATAGATGCCAAGCCACACACAGAAATCTTCAACCACCTGTCAATTTGGTGGTGGAAAAGGAGCTCCCTGGGGAGGGAAACCTGAAGAGGTAAAGAATTAAAGCCTTCTAGAAACGACCACAAGTGAATATCAGAATAAACATTACAGGGATCATGAAATCATGCAAATAATGTATGTGAGGTGGGTGTTTTTAGTCTAACTCACATGCAATTGTAAGTGATTTAAATGTTTTGCAACATGGTGCAGAAAGAGCTGCACTGAGGCACTGGGAACATAAATGGGGGAAGCTGCAACATACTGTGGTATGTGCAGATGATATATCCCAGTTTTGAGAGCAGGATTTCAAAGAAGTCACAAACGCATCATATTGCTTTCTTCCCTCTTTACCTCCCAAAGTTATCCCACCCTCTTGTAGAATGTAACTGCACAAGTAGCCATAGTCACACACACACAGATCCCAGTGCTATTGCAGCAGTTATTGAAGGGAAATAAAGACAACAAGGTTGTAATTAAGAAGAAAAAATCTTGCACTGCAGAACTGGTTTGGGTTTTGAAATGAAGAGATGTCCTGGCTTGAGTTAGAACCAAACCAATTTTGTTTAGTTTTCGTATGAGTCTCTGCTAACTAATGGCACTTTCTGAAGCTAACAGCATGTTTTCGCAGACAGTGTCTGCTTCTAGCAGTGATAATGCTCGATATTTAGAGTTACTACCAAGGACTGGTGTGCAGACCAAGGTCACTGCTAACTCTTGTGTACTACATCGGGGGGTGCAAAAAGGACAGGACAGGTGACCCTAAACTGACCAGTGAGGGATTCCATCCCATATATGTCATATTCAGTGTAAAGCTGAGGGATCACGAGGGTCTCAGCTGTCCTGCCTTCCCTGGGCCTTTACCTTCTTGAACCTTCTCGTGCCTTCTTTCATGTGTTCCTGAACACAGTTCCTGTCAGCTGGTGAGCCCAATCTGAGACTTTCCCAGTGCCTGCTCCACAGCCTCAGTGGTGACAGTGACGTAATTGCCATCAGAGGGAGGTTGGGTTCGATACTGGTTTTGTGTATATTTGTATATATTCCGTTTTATTATTATTATCTTCATTAAAGCTGTTTCAGTTTTCTAATCCAGAAGCCTCTCTCTCATTGCCTTCCTCTCCTGTTTGGGAGGGGTGCCATCCATAAGTCTCTCTCCCTTATCCCATTTCTCTTCCTCTATTTGGGTGGGGAAAGAGGGATTAACAGAGAGCATCTGTGGTAGGTCTGGTGGACTGAACCTAAACCTCAACAAGAGGCTACAAGATTTCAAATCATTCCCAGTATTTTCTGAACTTCAGTACTATGTTGTTGAAAAGTAAATTTTGCAATAAAGTCAGGTGAACAGCTTTGAAGGTACAACATCATTACCTGTAAGGTTCAAGCTGGTGTCCATGGGACGAAGGCCATATGATCATTTATCTCAGGTTCTATGGTTCTTGGTGGCTAGAAAGCCATTTGAAGAAAAATGCTATGGGTTAATTTTCTAAGAAATAGAATAATTTTCTGAACATACAGTCATAAACCTGACGAAGATATGAAATAATAAAATCTTGAGTCTCTTTAAATGATTTCTGGTCATCAAAAATCTGATAAGTGCAAGAACTCAGTAGGATAGATGCATTAGCCAGAAATAACAGTAGGAAGGAGCTGAATAGCAAGAGAGTATGCCTGTGGAAACCATCTACTGTAAGCAAGGGAAAGTTGCTTAAATGAGGAGGCAGAAACAAATATGAAGACAAAACAATAAGGGGTGGGTTTTTTTCTGTAGCCATGCATAAGTTCTCATAGAAGTATCAAGTATTTGGTTCTACCTACTCCTACTATACAAGTGACTGCAACTTGAATATTCATTACCCTAAAGCTGTACAATATCCTAGTACATTCCTGAACAATTTTAATTTTGTCCTGTATGTGGCAATTACAGGGACATTGTTTGTCAAGCACATACAAATAAAAAAGGCATGTGAGACAATTAAGATTGATCAGATGAATGCTATGAAAGTCTACAAGGGATTGATAAAAAAACCTGAGATATATTAGAAAGTCCAAGGAGGAGAAAAATTTCATGCAGGTGCCATTCGAGCAAATTTTTAATAACAATTTAAGAAAAAATTTTTAAAATTAGAAATTTATAGAGGAAGATAGGGTTGTAAGCTTTTTTTTTAAGAAAATTGTGGACATAGTTTATATTTGAAAATGTCACAGTAAAGGTTGTTATCATGTTTTGAAATGAGACTAAAGCAAATGAAAAGAAGGAAAAAATAAACAAATTGATAACCTCCACTTGAAAAACTATAGCGACATATAGGAGTTGTAACACAAAATTATTTGAGAAGAATAATCTAAAGCAAATTGTTAAAGTTCGGAGTTAGTAAATTTAGGCTTACTACATAAGATAAATAAATCAAAAGATGTATTAGTTCTGTGGTTGAGGCACAGCATTATACTATGTATCCAGTAGGAAAAAAGAAAGAATTTAGAGGAAAAAAACAATCAATCTCTGGCTGGATCAGTGTGTGGTAAATATAACTGGATTGCAGAAGTAAGTAGGGCTCTCTGCAATTGTGTTCATAACCTAATTAGGGTGGTAATTAGGACACAGGTAAAACCACAAAAGGAAAAAAAAAAGGATGTTAAATTTCAAAGAGTGAGTTTTAGAAGAATGTAAAAGGACAGGATGAAATCAAGTAGGATAAATCAATAGAGATAAAGGACACAGAGGGAAATGGAAAACATTCAAAGATAAATTAATGTATGCCCAAGGGTTATGCATGTAATCTAGCTAAAAATACACCAGAAGTAAAGAAGGCTAATGTTGATGAACAAAGAAGCACAAAACTAAAAATATATACTGTAGTTATATCTAAGGAACCGTGTAAAATGAATACAGCTGAAAAACAAAAGGTCAGAGATTAAGCTAATAGTACATCTAACAGATAACAATAATACCTATTCCATGAAAAAAAAAAGATATACATTTCTCAAGGCAGAAAAGATTCATATCTCTTGGATTTGGAAGTAATCAGAAGACAATAAAGACCAAAATAATTACAGGGAGTGGGATATTGAGTGTAAAATGCTGAAAGAAGTAACAAAAGCTGTCAAAGATATTTTGGATTCAGAGCAGAACCTCTTGTGCTAGAGGACTGCAACTCTGATACTTTTTACAATACTTCATTAGCATACTGTAAGGGAATATATGAAAATCCTAAAAGTTCTAAATGCCTCTTGTAAATTTAACCATTTAAACAGATGATTTATGGGTGCTTTTATGGGTAGTGGGTACATTATTAGGAGATTGACCTCTTATGATCATTTATTTCTGTCCTGGTTTGGGATCCAACACCTCCTTAGAAAAATAACGGTAGAAAATTACACTCAAATAATCTGAATCCTCAGAATACGCTGTGTGCCTGCTGTGGATGTGACTCTGACTAGCATCAAACGAAACTGTGAAAGCTCAAACTCTTCCAAAGTTTCATGCTAGCAGATAGAGAAAAACCTCAGGAAAATTTCAAATAAATTTGAAGCAAGTGTGTTGAAGTAAAACAGTGCCAGATTTGCCAGAACCATACCAGAGTTCAAAACAGAGGATCAGTGTATGCTTACAAGCATGGCCAAACCCCTGCCTTTCACTGAGGCCACTTAAGATGTAAATTTCCTTGACAGCCCCATTTCTTCTTCCACCAAATGTAAAGGGAATATTCATACTGGGAAGACCAAAAAGGGTCACAATTTACACACTTAACTGGGATGCCTAAAATTGTGGGAGGGTAAATCAGCTCTAAATATAGTTTATTGCCATAATTATAAAAACAATTGCTCTCTATACATAACAATGAAATGAGAAAATCGAATGACTAACTGCCTGAATTAAGTTGACAAATGCGCTACAATATAATAGGTAGAATGGATCCAGTGAGATAGCTGGTTGAAAATGAGTAATTGATAATCGTTTTACACCAGTAGTTCTTACTTGTTACAGTCCATAAACTGTCTTTCTGTAATTTTCCCAAGTATATGACCCTCTTTTTTTTTTTGACCAAGTAAGAAAATATCTTGGCTTGACAGAAATTCTGTTCATCCTTGATAAAAAGTAATTAAAAAGCAAAAATACAGGGCAAGTGAACTTCATGTTCCAGGAAGCAAGCATTCAGAAATTTCTTTAGCTGGAGGAAGAAGGAGAGGGAATTAAGTTTATGTCTTCATTTTGAATCTGATCCTCTGGTCCTTTTTTTGCCATTTCATGTTAATATCTAAGAACGTTCATATTTCTCTTCAGAGATTAAAAGAAACTGAATTAAGCTTATAAAATTATCTATGAAACTTAGGAAAAGTAAGATAGAAATGGAGGATATTTAGGAAACCCTTCCCAAATGGCAAAATAATCCAAAATAAATATTCATAACACCTAACTTTAAGAGCAGCAACTTAATTCAGATGTCTATGGCGTGTACATGTCTACACGTCTGAATTTTGAGATCAATCACAGTTGTATCTTGGATCTGAAGTAACCATACCTGTATCCCTAAAAAGACAAAAAAGGAGGCAGCTTCAATCCGCCCAGAAATAGGTTTATATTACTATTTAATATGTTTACACTAGGGCGAGATGAACTTTGCATTAGCAGACAGGGAAAAGGATGACAAAATAAATCTGTATTCTGAAATTCCTTTTCATTCAGGTAGTGAGGACAAAATTAATTTCTTTTAAAGTGCATCCTGATAATTTTAAGAAAAGTATTATGTCATAAGAGTCTTGAAATACTAAATCTCAGTGACCCACATCTCTTCAAGTCCTTTGTTTGTTGTTTGGAGAAGTGTTTTAAGAAATATATTAACATCAAAAAATTGCTTTTACTTCCTTTTCTCTTCAAGAATGATAAACAAACAGTAAAACTGAAGCACAGGGCCTGCAGGTAATTTGGAATTAACTAAGCTACTTTATATCTGTTATCTCAGATACTGGTAGGTGTTTAGCTGAGGTAGCACAGCTCAGAACAGTGTGGGAAAAGCCATCCATCAAGAAAAATAAAATATTCTGTCAGTTAGCAGGCACTGGTCTCCCTGCTGCTTCAATCTGCCAAAAATTTAAAATGTGTTTAGGTATATCTGCAATGACTGCAGGTCAGATATCATCTAAAGGCAAAATAGCAAAGGAACTTCCTTCCCAGACAGTGTGTGAGCAAAGTCCACTTCCAGGCAGCTGAGGGATAAATAGCATGGAGCAAGATGCTCTTTGAGATAGCCCACACAGCCACTTCTCCTCACTGATTCTCAGCTCAAAGCAGGGATGGAAACCAGCTTCTTTTATCGTGTGAAGTGTGCAATTTGTCTCCAGTGGTTACAGACAACTTCATTCTGTGCACTCAATCTATTTACAGTAGTTGCATTAGGCTGAAGCAATTTAGAGTCTCTTCTATGGAAGATGGAAATACCTACTCCTCATGGCAGAGACAGACACTTCTAAACTACTCCTTGAGCTCTCTGACAGTGTCCTTACTCCCCAGTGGCTCCTCCATCTTTTCAAAGGGAGGTTGTGAAACATATAATTTATAAGCTGTTCTAATGGGGTATCACACTGTTTTTAAGAGGACATTTGGAGGAAGAGAAATCATTAGGGATGTTTTGTCAGAAAAACCTGACAGCCAAACTGAACCAACTTCACAGATGGGATTTTTTTTTGCATATTTTTCATGTTTTCTACAGTTTTAGAAAACAAAAATTTAAAAAAATACTTCGTAAAGATTAAAAAAAAAGGCTCTATAGCTCTTCATCCCTTTGTTTTTGAGAGTTGAATTAAAGTGAGGTGGGAATTTCCTATGAAGTCTGGCTTCTGTCGCAGGACTTCATTAACATGCCTCAGATAAAGCTTACTGCTGCTTCCTTAGAAAAGGACATGGTAATACCAAGAGAAAATGTATTCCTATCATATTCAAAAACAGGACAATAAGATTGTCACTCTGATTGAAACTCAATATAACAGTCTTTGCCCTGGGATTCTCTTCTGCCTTATAAGCACTGACAAGAAATATCTGGAAAAAAAAAAATAAATAAACCTACACAAAGTCTCTCTGAATTCAATTTTCCTAGTAGCTTTTCCTGGATTAATACTCTTCTCTGCTCTGAGGTGCTACATATCTTCACAGCTTTGGAAAATCTGTGCTGGAAGGAATAGGAGATTCTGGAATTTGCACGCTGGCACTCTTTCGGGAATATTGGTTTCCTTCTTTGCAGAGCACAAATTGTGGTTGAAGCTTCAGACAAAAGAATCAATCCATCCTTCTCTTCATTGAGAGTACCTTGAGCAGATATTCCCTTTGATTTTCCTACTTCTTCACAAGCAGCAAGAGAATTAAATATTAAGATGAGCTCACTCTTTCCTTTGTTGACAGCTGGAAGAACAAGGCTGAAAAATCAGTCACAAAGACTTTTCTTTATTTGGGGGTTTCCCTGAATCTCCTTTTCTCTAAAACACATAATTCCAGAAGCTTGGAATCATCAGGAGTGGTAATGGCTCTAGAAGTATTTTCTTCACACTAGGATGCATCAGTTTCAAGGGGTGTAAGTTTTACTCCAAAGAAAAGTTAAGATATACTCACAACAAAGAAACAAAGCCTGCTATGAATGAATGCAATAGAAACTTTTCTCAAAAAAAAAAAAACACAACTAAAAAACCCTAAAAATAAGATAGCCTTTTAAAGAAAGATATTTTTCTAAGGTCACATATACATGGTACGAAGAGAAATAATGTCATGCAGCACATTTTAGATCTCAGATCTCTCAAGGAATCTGTAGGGATAACAGTGTAGCATACGGAAATACCTAAAATTCATCATTATATGATCAGATTCTCAAAGCTTCATGTTCCCCTGGATATGTGTGTGATAAATATTCCAGCTCCTATTGCAGTAAAAAACATTTAAATTCAAGGTAGGCTTTGTTTCATGTAACTTTCCCTTCAAGTGTGTCATTTAGCTTTCAAAACAACTTATGTAGGACCTGTCATTCACTGATTGCACCTTTGGAAACCTAGTTTTGAATAAACTACTGTTTGTTAATGCTCTCTCAGTATTTCAGTACCCAGAAGAATCTATCAGAAAACACACAATATTAGAAAAATGAGGCACAAAGAACAACTTTCACAACACAAAAACTCAAGAGGTCCACTCAGGAGCTAAGCCAGATCCCTGGCTTAATTAAATGCTGTATCAAATTTAGCGTTAGCATACTCATGGCTGTTGATGTGGAGTTTGATAGAAGGTTTTCATGCAATATGATGTAATCTTTAAGATTCTTTTCAAGTATGTGCAGTAAATAATTCAGTTTGTCTTTGGTCCCTGTACTTCTAAATGGGCAGTAATCCTCATTGGTAGTCAGAGAGCACCAGGTTATATTCTGCTTTCTCTGGATCTGCTCTGGTACAACCCTTTCATCTCTAGAAACAGTATAAAGTAAGGACCCCCTGTCATATGCTCCTCTTCAAAAGCATTTTAAGCTCATTGTCAAAAAAAGAATAGTATAATTTAGAGATGTTTTAATGGCTCTTGAGCAGCCTTGCTGTACAGCATATTTGGGATGGAGGAATGCAGACTGCCTGCTGTGGATCTGGGGATCGGGAGGCTCCCTTTGTAGAGACTCCAGACCAGTAATGACTAGCTCCCCTGGAAGCCACATATTTTATGTAACCCTCCTCAGGTTTCCCCTGTGCTGGGCAAGTATTCCCAGGCAAGAAATGTCACTGTCTGTAGCAGTAAGTCCAGATCCTATTGGTCCGAGCTGGAATCATCAGGAGTGGATAATGCTCTTCCATCCAATTCCCTGGCACAATTTGGCTGATAAGCTTCAGAAACTTTTCCCAGTTTGCATGCAACCACAAAGGAAACCCTTGATGCAGCCCACACTGTGCTGGCTGGTCCCACTGCCCAGTTATATATAGATGCTTTTTCAACATCCTGACAGTCAGACCCTGTCTGGTATCTGGATCTGGCATTCTCAGTACCTCCTATCTCCCACATACTAAGTCAGGAGTCCAGGAGTCTGGGGAAAATCAGTCCCCTAAATTTCCCCTTTCTGGGGAAAGTCCCCCTTTCCCCTAGGAAGCACAATCCTTTAGTGCTCCAAATAGGCATCTGCTACAGAATCAGGAGTGCTAGCTGGATGTACCAGCCTCCTTAATCCTTCAGGCAAGCATCTCTCACAGGGATGACTGCTGCAGTGCCCAGCTCCAGAGGAACAGGCATAGGTCTAAGCAAACAAGCAACCACTCTAATTTATTCAAAGTGTCCTGTCTCTCCACAACAATTTCTTTTTCAAAATTATATTTCTTCAGAAAAGAAAAGTGACAGTGGGTATAAATGCAGTTTTAAGAAAAGCAAAATTATTTTTATACCAGAATACTTCCATTGAGCTTATTTTAACCAGAAATTGGGTTTTTCACTGAGAAAAAGCATTTATTTCCCAAACATTAGTCAATAAGTATCCCCAAAATCCAGACTTGTTTCAGAAAGCAATTTAGGATCAGCTGGCCACAGGTAAGCAGGATGGGGATACCTGAGATATCCAAAGGAATTAAACGGGCATGAGACTAAGACAGTTGATGATCAGTATGGCTGGCAGAGCCAACAAGTTAGGTAGATCCCAACTGACTTCAGAAGAGCCATTCAGTTGTCTCTGTCCCAGACTCCTGCTCTAGCAGTGGGCATCAGTTCAGGCACAGCACCAGATCCGTGCTGGCTCTGTATATTAGTGCCATTCTGCCTCTTAGCAATAATCCCCTGGATCAGGAGCACAGCTGGAAAAAAGCGCAGAGACATGGAGAAAGAAAGCTCGATGAGCTACCACACAGTGCCCGTCAAACTCCTCTCCAAGCTAGCCATGCCAGACTTAACTAGTTCCATGCAGAGCCATTTGGTTGACTCTGCATGGTGCAGGGAAACCAAACGGTGTTAGTTTAGGCTTTGTAAATTGTCTGAACCACTTCTGGGCCGACTTGACACTGGAAACTATAAAGTCATCTTCCCACAGCACTGCATATTAGCATACAGGTCTTGCCAGATCCGACCTGGCTCTGCAAGTAGCCAGCTCAGTGTCCCTACATCTGCAGTTTAACTAACCCACAACTTGTAAACCACCCACAAATAACTGAGAGTTGATGGGGTAGAATTTATTTCATCCATGTAAATTCTCATTAATCTGCAATTTCTAAGCAGGAAACTGGGGGGAGGGAGGGTGAAGGACATTTTTACTGAAGTGAATCCAAGTGAAACATTAAGAAAGTCATTACATTAAATTGCAGGAATAATACATGAAGCAGGATGGTTTTGGAAATTAAACAAGCCTCTGTTCTCATAGGCTGTGGTATGAATTATATCCGGTAATTTTCTATGTGGCTTTTTCAGTTGGGATAAGTGGAAGAAACTTACTATAAGGACTGGAACAAAGTGGATTCCTTATCACAACTGTCAAACCAGAAATAATCTGGCTGCTGCCACTCATTTAACAACAGCAGTTCTCAAAATAATTCTTTAATTTATTATTGAACAACCTTCTCTGCTCAACAGAGCTGCTTTATACAATCAGTCAGTTATGTCACTTTTGCATGTATATGAAAATAACCATTCAGTCTTCAGTGGTCTTGTTATTCATTCTCCACAGTGTATTTAAGTGTTTTGCAATGTCTTTCAACTTAGAACAGGGAACATACATACTTTTCATAGTACCCACTGGCAAGCCCTACTTGGTGTGGCATAACTAGCCAACTGATTTTTAAGAAGTGGTGGTTGGGCAACTGTTCTCAAAAACACTCAATAAATGGCAGTATAATTCCTGTTATCATGGGGATATGGCTCCAAAATATATAAAAAAAAATTATATGTGTCAGGCAATAGACCTCAAAAGAGAACAGAAGAGAACTTCTGGGATGTTAAGATGTAGAAAAGGATTGACTGGAAAGGCAAAGTAGCTAATTATAAATTAAAAAAATATGCTTAGGTTTGCTGATCCCTTATGAGAAATGGCTCAGTTGCTAAGAATATATCTGACTTTTCATAGAGTCTTAGTCTGTTTATTCAGCATAAAAGGGAGCAAATATGTTATTTATACTTTCAAGCATCTAAATGGCATCACCTTTGTGCCCTAAAGAAATTCTGGAGAAAGCTAAAGAAAATAAATGTATTATTTTTCTCATCGTGCCACGCTAGTTAAAAACATCTGTCCTGAAAAGAAGTGATAAAGTTGCAACAAGCATTCAATTGCATTAAATTTCTGGACAGTATCCATTCTAACAACAAACCACTGTTATCAAGGGGAGAGGAGCTGGGTGTATTCTTATGCCAGCAAGGTGTTGTCCTATGAAGGTGACAATAAAAAAGAAAAAAAAAAAAAGCTAAGTAGAGCTTTTCCAATATGTATGGTATAACTTTAAAAAGCAGCCTCCAGAGTTTATTTTAGAGGTATCTGCAGGACACAGATTGCTTATGCTAAAGTAAATCCAATCTGTAAGAGGTCACCTAAGAATAAATTACTGATTTTTGTTCCAGTATTTCTATTCCCAGCAAACTCAATGGTCAGACTTGTTCTTTGGCAGCAGATAATATAAGCATATTTATGGAGAACAAGCAGATATTTTAGGAATGTATACAGAAACAGCTACAGAACTAGAGATACCTGTCTTGATATCTTTGAAGGGATGAAACCTCCTGCTGTGGATTATTTGTGGGGCACTCATTTTCCTCTCTTTCCCGAAGGAAGTCTGCTGACATAGGGCTTGAGTGCTAATGAGTTCCTGCAATTCCCATAACTGTGTAACAGATGCAAAACCCCATCCGAATCAAACATTTGGCTACAGGAGTAGTAGGAAGAAGCATCTGTTTTTTGGCAAATGAAGCACTGCTCAGCATTTCAGTGCAGGAGGGGGGAAAAACAAAGTGAAATCCTAGCCTAAGGTACACTTTCATATTCAGTATTAATGTACAAAAAATGTAGTTATTTTAAAGCAATAATGAACAAGCAAAGCCATATCTCTTAAGAAATACAACTCAAAGCAGCTGTGAAAATCCTCTTTCTCACATGCTGACACTGAAAGCAAAACCTTTGGATTCTGTGTACAAAACAGCAGCTTGATGCAGCTTTGTGTTTAGACTGACTGGGAACATTTCTGTGAAAACATACAAAATCAGATTAAGAGATAATCAGAAAAAGCCGTTTTGACTCACTGGACAATTATTCTTTGGTTTAAATACGATAACCAGGAAAGGACCATTTTTTAACCTAGCAGTTCCTCTAGCAAAGGTGCCATGACTTTCATGTGAGCTCTGAGAAATGTATCATTTATGTATAGATCTTAACACTTCTTCAGTCATCGGCATGATGTTGTGTTATCCTGATGATCTGAAAGAACAGAACGCTATGCAATCCTGAATTACCACAAATTCAGTTCTGATGAGTTGTTTTACCAACTTACGACACCTTACAACATTTGCCAGCATGGAGATTTACTTGATCAGGAAAAATGTCAGCACTTGAAAGGAGGCATATGAAGTTAAGGCAAGTGTCTTAAAGAGCTCTCTGGTTTGCATTAGGAGAAAGGATTTGAAAAAGAAAGCTATAGTTGCAGCCTTAATATTTGATTTGTAAGAACTTCCACCTACTTTTTGAATAGTTTTCTTAAACCCTTATTGTGTTCAGTTGCTGTTAGTTTTTCCAAATTCCTTTGAGCTCTTGAATTCCTATTCCTTCAAACAGAAACCTGAATTATTCTTAATTCAGACTGGATATTAATTTTGCCATTTACTACCCATTTCTAAAGACTCTGCATTTAATAGGTCGTCCTTTGTAATTTATTTTCTAAAGGAAGTGCTTTAATTTAATCTTCTGTGAATTTTTGATACTGGCTTAAATTGAACAGAAACTGTAATAGAATGCAGTAGAAATGGCGGGGGGGGGGGGGGAATAGTGGGAGCGGGAGAGGAGGGATGGGACACACACAGGGGATGTATTTTCTTCCTTGGTTCTAAGTTATCCTCTCATTCTCCATATAGCAGTTTCTGTTTCAGTTTAATTTTCATCTCTTATTTTTGTATTTGCCTTTGCCTGTACTTCAGGACCATTTTCCAGGAATATATCTCTCAGCTGTTCTACAGACTTGTCATCCCAGAACTGGTTGATTACTCCAGCTCACAGCATGACAGAGGCCTGGTATCTTATCCTCGCAGGACAGAAAAAATATATATTCTTAAATATAGCCTAAAATAATGTGGACATGAGAGGAAGTTTTAGAAGGGTCTCACCTTTTTAAACACAGCACAATTAGCTGTGACTATCTTGACAGTTTGCCCAAAACCCATCTTCAACCTGACAACTCCATGACCATTGTCCTCAGCATCTCAACCCAGGACCCCACAACCACACACTTCATTTTTCATTACTTTCTTGAGACCAGGAAACCAACCTTGTTTCTGTTTTCCCCTCTGCTTCCACCTCCATTTCCTCCCTGTACTTCAAACACACTCCCCAGCATTGCACCATGCACTTGCCAGCAAGTGAGGCAGGGGTGCTCCCAAATCCCAGAGCTGCCAGGTTCTCGACAGCCACTGATAACTGCTGCCTGCCATTATCACAATTTCCATCCCCAGAAACACTCATTGTCAAGCAGGTCCCTTCACTGCCTGGCTGAGATTTGCTCCACCTCCTGTTACTCTTAAGTATCTCCTGTGCAGACAGCAGTGCTATTTCCCTGTGCTGCGATGGAAGAAAAATATACACTTTGGTAGTGTCATGCATCATATTCTAACATTGGTATCTAAAATAGATGAGCTGGCAGTCCTGTGCAACCAGGACACCTTTAGTAATCTTCACAGCATGCACATTCCTGTGTAATGGGGGTCACTGGCTCTAGCATAGGACTGTTCTGCTCTGCCTACAGCTTCTAATTGCCTGAAAGCCATAACTGTTTAAACTGCTTCTTATGAGCTAAAAGGAGAGCGGAAATGATGCACACAGACATCTACCACTATTTGGTGTCTCTATTTAACTCTTCTGAAAGGGGCACTTACAAGGTTCAGTTGCCTTAATGAAGGCCAAATCCGTTTGGTTTTATTCGTCTGCTGGTGATATAACTTGTCCTAGCAAACCCATGCCTAACTGCCCTAATTTTCACTTCAGAATATATAGTGGAAAGGAAGAGCTGCAATGAACCATTCTACTGTACAGAATAAAGATATGACTATATCTGTACTCCCTAGCTTGGCTATAGTTGTGATGATACTGCAAAAATGTTTCCTGCTCCTGAATTATATATATATATCAGTGTTGCTTTTGCAGCATTTTTGCAACCCTATTCTGACTATTTGGCATAATTTGGATTTGTCCATAACTTACATAATAGAAAGTACATGTTAATGTGTCTTGTTCATTCTTTTTCCAACAATAAAGACTTGTGAGTGAGTACAAACAGCAGTTCAAGGGCACGCAGTATTACAATGCAGAAGAAGTGAACTGAGAAATGACATTTCATTAGTTAATTAATTCAGCCAGTGATTTTATGCTTACAATGTCCATAATTCCTTTGAAGCTGTTCCAGATATGCAACTAAGCCACGATTCTTCATTCTTTCCTGTTCTTTCACTTGCAATGCAGTATTCTTCTATGAAATAAAGATCAAATATAGCTGTGGTAGCCAAGATAGTTTAAAACTGAGCTGGGGACATCAGGAACAGAAAGCATATCTGTCTATAACCTGAGCTTTTTCTAGGTACCGGTTGTCAATTAGGCATAACTGAGCACCCATAACAACCATTGCTCAGTAGATTACTTTAGCAAAATGCCTAAAAAAATACCCTGTAGACTTTCCTGTCCTCAGATTTCTTTAAAGAAGAAATCTCTTATTTTTTGCTATTTTTTCTTTAAAAAGTAGAACTATAAGATCTAAGTATCACATTGAATCAGAGTAAGTAGTTTACTAATCTATGGCAAGGAAATAACAGGTTGCAGGGTTTCTCTTTAGGTAGTACATATACATGCTTCTTCTCCTTCTTTCTCAAGTTGAATGCTACCTATTAAATGAAAGACGGCAGAATATTGTTGCTAACAGCAATGTTATTGCTTTTTCACCATATTTTGTAATTTGCCAAGATGGAAGGGATTTTTGACATTTTTAGGAAAAAATTTCACAAAGAGGATGACCAAACACAGGAACAGGTGGCCCAGAGAGGCTGTAGACTCCCCATTCTTGAAGATATTCAGAACCCAGTTGGGCTTGGCCCTGAGCAACCTGAGCTGCCTTTGAAGTTGAATCTATCCTCAAAGTTAGCCCTAATGACCTTCAGGTGTCCCTTCAAATCTAATTATCATTAGGACTAAGAGGTGATAGTCTTATTCCAATATATGTAGATTGTCCTTTAAGCAATTTCCTCTGGACTGTTGGTTCACTAAAACTCTCCAGTTTGAGGGAAAGTGAGGCATACTGTGCTTGAGTGTGTTTTGGTTTTGTGTTTGGTTTTTTTTTTTTTAATAAGATCTGTAGGCTGTAACTTTCAGTGTAATTAATGGTGAGATGATGCTGAAGGAGACTTGAAAAGCTCTTGAACTTACCTGTTCCTTTCTATAGTTTTTTCAGGTATGTAACTTGTGGTCCTTTGTACTCCCTAAACTTTGTCTTAAGGAGAGGAATTAATCAAACTAAATATGGATTACTACATAGATAGGATGGGCATGTTAGGCTTATATTTAATATTTATATTACAATGTAGATATCCTTATCCTGGTAGAGATGGCTAAAATAAGACAAATTAATTGTGCTTTCGAAGTGTCTGTTTTTGTCAAATGACAGCAGAAGTTGCTGAGATTAATTGGTTAGCTCTAAACATCTACACCACAGATGCCTAAAGTTAGGTGAGATGGATTCCATCTCATTCCATTGAGTAATGTGTAAAATCACATGGCTTGGGAAAACAGGTATTCTGTGGTCATTCCTAAGACTCTAATCCTTAGTTTTCTGTAACTGCCAAGGTGATTCATTCTCGGTTCAGGAAGTCTTTGGTCAGAAACCATAGCAAATCATGTCCAGGAGCAATTTTGCTGAAAAATTCTATTTCCTATTCTTTTCCCTGGGGCGTAAGGACTGTTGCATGTTTTAGGAAATGGTCTTGATTTAGAGGTGCTGATGACTGAACACACTGCTGAAGTTAGAGAGTTAGACCTTTTATTTTTTTATTTAAAGGGAAAACATTCTGCACTCTGCATTCCAGGCTTCTGATCAAGCTTTTCAGCAGGAATTTAGGAAAGGGCTCTGCTTTTGACCCTCTTTATTGATTTTGTCTTTTATCTGTTGGAAAAGTAAGATGTCCAGGTATGGATTGCCTGGTCATCATGCACATAGGTGTGAGAGTCCTTAGAGAAACTTAATGTGGCAGAGAAAGGCTTAGAAAATGGCTGTCTTCCAAAGTGATACTGTACCTGGCTTGTCTTTGATTGCACCACCAGATACATCCACTGTCTTTTCAACTGTCAGCCTTAGATAGTTGTTATTTCTGCAAATGTGAATACAGTCAAACCCCTCAATGCCGGAGAGCTAGGAGTGTAGCTCAACATCTTGCTGTCGTTTGTGGAACTGGAAGGATATTTAGTTCATCTTTGAACTTTGCTTCCCTTTTAGAAGATATGATTATGTCCCTCTTCTGTTTCTTTGCTTTTTCCTTGCCGCTGGGACTGAAGTTGTGCAAATACTTCATTGTACAATGAAGAAATAAATGTAACTTTCCTCTCTTCCCCTTTCCTTATGTAACTGAAAATTTAACCCAGATAAATCAAAAAGAATGAATCTCCCTTCTCAGTAAGGATTTAGGTTGAAGATCCTGTGGATAGCAATGGAACATGTGTGAAAAGAAACCAAACTTGTTCCTTTCACTTGGCTTGATATTAAAAGAGAAATTTGTGGGATGCCTCTGTTCAGGAATGCAGAATGAAACAAAACAACTGTCTAACTTCCTGGAAACTGAATCCACTGAGTGTTAGAAAGCTCTAATAGTCATCCCTCTCCCTTTCAACTGCTCACCAATTTTATGTTTTTACCAAGAAACATGCAAACAGCAGAAAAGAAACATTTCATTTAGAATTTTCAAAGCTAAATAAATTTGCATTTACTTCACTTCTTAACTTTTTGTCTTGCTTCAATTTTCTCTCTGTTGTGACAGTAACAGCAGTAACATTAATACATAATTAGATGGGTAGGAATGCGCTCAGAGTCAATAGCTTGTAATAGCTCCTTTGGAGCCATAGTAAAGCATCTCCTATAGCAAATACATGGTTATGGACTTGTTAAAACAGACATTAGTTACTCAGTAGTCTATTATGGCTCCTTATAGTCTACCATTTGAGTAGATCTATATTTAGAGTCATATTGATCAGTAATTAAGAGATAACATGGTGGCAAAATGGAAATAGATCATAAACAGTCTTAAAGAAGTAATTTATAGAAATGATAAAAACATCAGGAACTGGCAAATGTCTTTTGCACTATTTTTGCTTTCATGTAGAAACCAATAAACTCAATAAAATTATAACCGATATTATGAGATTCCCTTGTGTAGGCTGAAAAGCTTACTTCATCCAGAATTAATTTTTAAAACAGAGCTATTAAATCTAGAAAGGAGTCAGGCAAGTCACCACCATGTATGCAGTCTTCATCTACTCATTGTAAAAGTTAACTTTGTCAGTGGTGAAGCACTCATAAAGGGAATTCAGCCACTTTTAATTTAAGCCATCTGGAGCTTTCCCATCTCTCATTAGTCTATAATACCATACGAATGAGTTTATCTACTGTTCTATTTTACAGCTACATATTCACTGAAATACAGTTATAATAATCAATTAACTACAAATAGTTAAAAGGTTCTATTAAAATACGCCTAGAGAAGATGTTTAGGCATGATAATCTTTAAGACTATTTGAAGTGCCACAGTAGTATTAATCCCTTACGGTACTCATATGGTACTCAAGATACTGGAACAAGATTAAATGTAAACCCAGATAGAACAGCTATTCCTCACTTGGGTTACATTTCCCTCCACAAGGGGACTGTGATAACATTACTCATGTTGTGTTTAATGGAATTGTTTAATTCACAATAGCTCTTGCAAATGTAAAGATTTAGTTACCATGCTTGTACTCACTGAGTTAAAAAAGGGATGTTCTGTGGAAATCCTGTTCTTCTAATTGTTCCAATCTCTGCATTAACATTAATTAGCAAATTTGTCTTTCAGTCTCTCCCACATGGGGCATGTTCAGTCAGGTTTGGGTCAGTAGGGAATTTAATTAATTTATCAGCAAATTGGATTTTTTGTTAGGTGTCCTTGCTTTGTTTTTTCTTTTCTTTTTCTTTTTTTTTTCCCAGAAATTTTTGATGGTTTATATAACTATAGCGTTTTTTCATCTACAATTCTCTGATGCAGAGGTTGTTAATGGAATGATATTGAACAGAAATACCTCATTTATAAAGGGTATCAAAAGAGAGGTACTGTCTGTCTCACTAGTCATTTGTTAGCAGGTACTTCTGTTAGTGGAAACTTTTTTCTGCGTAGGCTTGTGGTCTAGTGGGAATATTACTTTACAGTAAACCTGCCAATAGCTGGATATATAAATGCTGATATTTATGGCTTAAGTACAAAGTGTATCAGTGTGTGAGAATTCAATTCAACGAGGCTAATCTCAAATGCAATTAATGTTCACATTCTTTATGTGCCCCTATGGTAGTCTGTCTGTCCAAGGAATTTATTGGAAGTGATACGTTTAATTAAACTTCTTGAAACACTTGGGCAATGATATCATTCAGGTGATAAGGCATCACTTTTTGAACACAGAAAGAGGAACAGCACGACTGTTGTATTCATTCTATATTACTTTACATTTAACAAAAGGTACATGTGGTTCCATGGAGGGTGTGTGTCAAGTGCTGCTCAGAAGAAGTGATTTCCTTGTTTGTTCCTGATGAACAAAAGTCAGAAATGTTTTGGATTTTGCATCAATTTTTATTTACCTTCCATAAAGTAGTTGCTATATGTACTGTGTGAACAATGGTGAATAAGCAAGGAAATTTGCTAAACTGCTGCTAGGAAAAAATTGTGGCTTGTAGTATTTCATTGGAGATTATTACTTTGCTAATAGAAATATTTTTTTCTGTCTACTTAGCATCCATTCTTTATAACTTGTTAACCATAACAAGTGGTAAACATAACCAAAACATAACCGGTGTCGGGGAAGGTTACGAAGCAGATAATCCTGAGTGCTATCACACGGCATGTACAGGACCACCAGGTGACCAGATCCAGACAGCATAGGTTTATGAAAGGCAGACCCTGATTGACCAACCTGATCTCCTTCTATGACAAGGTGACCTGCTCGGTGAATGAAGGAAAGGCTGTGGATGTTGTCTACCTAGACTTTAGTCAAGCTTTTGACACTGTTTCCCACAGCATTCTCCTGGAGAAACTGGCTGCTCATAGATGGGACAGGCACACTCTTCAATGGGTTAAAAACTGGATGGATGACTGGGCCCAAAGAGTGGTGGTAGATGGAGTTAAATCCAGTTGGTGGCTCATCACAGGGTGGTGTTTCCCAGGGCTCATTACTGGGTCCTATTCTCTTTTATATCTTTATCAATTACCTGGATGAGGGGATCAAGGGCACTCTAAGTAAGTTTGCAGATTATACCAAGTTGGGTAGGAATGTTGCTCTGCTTGAAGGTAGAGATGCTCTACAGAGGGATCTGGACAGGCTGGATCAATGGCCCAAGGGCTATGGTATCAGGTTCAACAAGGCCAAGTACCAGGTCCTGCACCTAGGTCACAACAACCCCATGCAGCACTACTGGCCTGGGGAAGAGTGGCTGCAAAACTGCTCAGAAGAAAATGACCTGGGGGTGTTGGTCAGCATCCAGCTGAATATGAGCCAGCAGAGCACCCAGGTGGCCCTGAAGGCCAATAGCATCCTGGCTTGTATCAGAAATTGTGTGGCCAGAAGGACAAGGGAAGTGATTGTCCCCCTGTACATGGCACTGGTGAGGCCACACCTCAGGTACTCTGTTCTTTTTTAGACCCCTCACTACAAGGAAGTCCTTGAGGTGCTGGAATATGTCCAAAGAAGGGCAAGTAAGCTAGTGAGGGGTCTAGAGATCAAGTGGTATGAGGAGTGTCTGAGGGAACCGGGGTTGTTTTGTTGGGAGAAAAGGAGGCTCAGGGGAGACCTTATCACTCTCTACAGCTACCTTAAAGAGGGTTGCAGCAAGGTGGGAGTCTGTCAGTTCTCCCATGTAGCAAGTGATAGGCCAAGAGGAAATGGCCTCAAGTTGTGCCAGGGAGCTTCAGTTGAACATTATGAAAAATTTCTTCACTGAAAGGTTTGTCAAGAACTGGAACAGGCTATCCGAGGAAGTGGTGGAGTCACCACCCCTGGAGGTATTTAAAAGATGTATAGATGTGGTGCTGAAGCACATGGTTTGCTGGACTTTACAGTGTTCAGGTTAGGGTTGGACCTGATGATCTTACAGGTCTTTTCCATGATTCTGTGATTCTATATAACTTTAATTAAAGAGAGATCCTCTTCCTTGCTACCAAGGTGTCTTCCATTTGGTGTTCTAATGTGTGTTGTTACAGAAATGGCAATATGAATTCTCATAGAAATTTCTATTTTTACATTTTTCTTGTGCTTTTTTTTTGTTTGTTTGTAAAGCCAGGCTGTACTACCCTCACCCTGTGCTGATTCTGCTCAAGACTGATATTCTAATATAAATTATACATTTGCATGAAATTATTGTCAATGTTTGTCTTTAATAGACCTGTGAAGGCTGGCAGGGTGGGTAAAAATTTCCTTTGTGTACTCTAAGTGGGAATACAGGAGAGTTTAAATCCCCATACCCTTAATTTTGGCTTCCACTCTTTAAAAATTACTCTTTGCAAGAGAAAGTGAAGATAAAAATACATGTGTAGGTGGGTCTCAGTAGGGCAAGAAAGACAAGAGGAATTTTAGTTAATTGCTTGCATGGACCTTACAGATTCTGAATTATTTCAGCAATTTTCTACAACTACCCAAATATATGAGAAGTGTCTGGGGAGATGACTAAGAAAGTTTGCTCTGAGCCCATAACCCCTTATATAAATTTAATTCATATTTCAAGATTAACTTTACAATGAAAATTCCTCCTGAAGACTCCGAAAAACAAACAAAAAACCCCACAAACAAAACCCCAACACATCGATGATGAGATTCACAAGCACAGTTCCAATACAGGCAGTATGTTCTGCAGTGACACCTGTGTCCCAGACATGTTCTTTCAGAGAATGGAAACATAAGAATTGTGATATGTTGGTTCCATTTTTGTTATAGAAGCATTAGATTAGGCTTTTCAAATATGAACAGTGTTACAGTACCAAAATGTTAACCATTAGATATGCTGCAGTGAGAATCATTAAAAAGTTCAATCTCCCGAGTAAATATAAACATTCTTCATCATCTTTTGTGTATGTGTTTGTGTCTCATTCAAAGAAATTTAAAAACCATTAAATACATGTAATAAAAAAAAAAAGCCTGCTGATTTTAAAACATATATATGTGCATATATATATCAGGAAAAATCAGAGTAACACTTTTGCTAGGGTGCTCTAGAGTGACCTTTTATAATAAGTGTGAGAATCCCTTCAAATGGCAAAAGGGATAAACAAAAAATACCTAAGTAGCGCTGAATATGTGGTATTTTCATGTCTCTTCAAATCTGTCCAGGCTACGCTGGAGATGCTTCTTGAATAATATGAATGCTTTCTTTTCTTTGGCTTATGTACTAACTCTGTTCCCATGACACAGAATACCACGGAGAGCTTATTTGTGTTTTACAAATGCCATGTTTCTCCTGAATTCAAACACAGGTTACTTTGGGGGGCTTATTTTTATCTGTAGGGAAATAAACATAGAGAAAATTTTAATCTTTGAGAAAGTCTCCTAATACTTGATTTAAAAAAAAAAATAAGGAAAGGGGATTAAAAAGACAATAACAAATGAGAATGCATGTACTAATTGCATCCCAGCATGAGTCCATGCATCTTACCAGGTGTGAGCATGCCAGTCTTCAATCAATCCACAGGGCTTCACTGACAGTAAGGTTATAAGGTATCCTTCAGTCTCATTAGTTAGACTGTCTGTTCATCACACGAAGGTGTTGAATGCTGAATTTGAATGAATGATTTCAGACATCCCAGTAGGGATCCGCTGAAATTACTTCGACAGCATTTTGGTCTTAAGTATTGTTTTCATCTTTGCAAAATCGAGAACTTGCAAAACATAATATTCAGTCAGTCAGATTTACAATTCCTTCTTTTTCAGGGAGCCAGAGCACAAGTTGGACCTGTGCTTGGACCAGCTTTGGACCTTCTTGGTTGCAGTTCTAGCCCAAGTGCAGCTCAGAACTATTTAAAACTCCTGAATATTTCACAAATTCTGTGTGATTTCTGCAGGCACAGGACTGAGAAAAATTCTCTCACTAACTTGATGAAGACTTCTCATTTAATATAGGGTCTTTGGAGTGATAGGCATAGGGATCATAACATTATTATCTACTACCGTACCCTGGGAGAGCTGTTTGAAGCCACTTTTCAACCTGCATAATCACTGGAATGGTAAAAGAGGGCTATATTACATGAAAGAGCCAAGTCTGGAAAGTTTTATTGTTCTTTCTTTTTTCTTAAATAAATACAGATACATCTCACTGCCTCTTAGAAATTCATGAAAAAACAATATAACTTACTGCAGACTGGTAATGAAGCTTAGTATTTGCTTCTATGGTGAAATGTAGAAGCATAATTATACTGCCATTGTAGGAAGAACATAACTTACCAAGCAGGGGAAATTCAGATATTATTCAGAAATAAGAGCATTCATGCAAAGAAATGTATTGGTAAAATTATCATGGTAAATATTATCAGAATGACAAGTCATCCTGTCACAGAGGCAAGAATCTCAGTTTCAGAAGAGTAAGCTGATAATTTGGAGATGAGCTTGAATCAAGCCCTAGGATTCAACTACTCATGAATGTAGTCCAACAGAGACTGAGATCTGAATATTGCACTCCATGATGACCTCTCCTTGGAGGGTGTAACATCATATATAAAAGTAATGACTAGTTCTTAAAAAGAGAGTAAGAAACAGCTATTGTGAAAGTTAAATTATACTGGTAGATAAACTAGAGGAATATGAGTTTATAGTCAGTTATTTTCTGTAGCTGTATGTTAAGAAGGAGTAGATAAATGCTCAATTTAAGTAAGTAAATATGGTAATGTGAAGCATTTGAATCTGAGGAACTTGGGTCGTGAATCAGCCTCAGTTAATCATGATTCTGTCTGATATCACTGAGCATCGTTTAATGGTATTTTAAGATTCATTTCTATGAATAATAAAAGGATAGTAAAATGCATATGCATATTGAAACAATTTTACTTTAAAAATTCAATGCCACTTTTTATTATGATAATTTTGGAGTAGAACCTCTAATCCAGACCTCCACATATTTATTTTTTTTTAACAGGTATGAGTATCAAACCTATTCATCATTGCTATTGTTATACTAACACCAAGTATAGAAGTGTTAATAAAAATGCTTGCTACCTGCTTCTTCAATCAGTCAGTTCAAGGCCTGGGACATTGGTCACCTTGACTATGGCATGCATCCTCCCAGTTCCTTTTCACCATGCAAGTAAGCTCTCATTGTTCTGTGCTTTAATCATTCCTGCACTCTCCAGTGCTCTCAGATCAGCTTAAAGAGCTAGGGATGTGTCGTGAGCTCTGATACCACTCCCTGGTGCTTAAATCAAGGGTCTTTCAGTCTAAACGGTCTAACTGTTCTCACAGCTATACTAGCCCTAAGGTGACAGAGGGCATGCAAGGTGCTGGTGGGCATACATGGCATTGAAACATGAATAAATCAAAATCATTTTGAACAGAAATCTCCTGTAGCTGTTGAGAAAGTGGTGTAATTTGCACCTGATGAGTACCACTCCCATAGTATGGAAGATCATATAAATTTATGTGGAAGAGGTGAACCTGCATATACTATTTTTATTAGACCCAGATAATTTTGTGGTTTGTTTTCCAGTGCAGTCTCAAGTGGAGGTGCTGCAGGTGAGATGAGACAAGCTCTCTGGACAAAAGAAAGCTTAAGGGTAAACACAAAGTAGTGTATTACTTGCCAAACAATCCCTCAGCATCCCATTGGAGAAAATAGGCCTGTCATATGCCACAGGTTATATATTCAAATTGTCTGTATTCTTTCTGTCTCTGTAGTAGTACAATCATTGAGACCCTTTAGAGCATCCAGGCTAGCTGTCCCTAGATTTAAACGTCAGACAGAATCAAATATAGTTGTGTTTTTATCGCATTTATTACCCTTTCACGTTCAAGGGTGACACAAAAAAATGAGATTTGTGTTTTCCAGTGTCATGAGAAATCTTCTGAAAATATCTGAGTAATGGCCATACATTTCCTGAACAAGTCTGTCATCTCCCTCTTATGAACCCAGATAACAGAACATCTTTTCAGAGCATAAGCAGCCAAAGTTAAGAGTTCTTCCACACCAGAGAAAAGTTTTTGGATAATATATAGTTAAATAAAACATCAACAGTATAAAATATGGAATCACACTTAAGGTGTGATATGTTTTATGAAACCTATAATTCGCCACACAGGCAGAAAAAAGCTTCAGATATGAACTGCAGCTACTCACATAAATTGGTCCTAAGGTCTATAACGCTACCAAAATACAAAAAATAGTTACACTACGTCGCTACATACTCTATGCTGAAGCAGATACTTGTTCAAAAGTCCATATGTTATCACTCAGCTCTACGTCTAAACTGCAATATTAGCTGATGTTAAATACTTTGTAAAGCTTTGGCTTCTCCATCTCGAAAAAGATTTAGCTGTGAATGTGATTCAAAACTAAATGTGATACAGAACAGAGCAAAGAGGATGAACAAAGAAATAGAAATTGTTCCTTGCTAGGAGTGACTCTGTGGACCAGTACTCTTCTGCTTAGAATAGAGACGTTGCAGTGACCTATAAAATCACGAGAAGCAAGGAGAATGTGCATAGAGAATTTATTTCCTGTCTCTCACAGTACAAGAGGTGCAAAATACCTGATTAAATCAAGAGATAGAAGATTGCAAATCAGCAGAAGGAAGTGCTTTTCCATGAGTGGCACAGTTAAGCCTCAGATCTTAGTGATGTGGTTGCCAAAGAAGTTTACACTGGTTTAGGAAAGGGGTTAAGCAAATACATTAAAGAAAAAATCAGGTAGGGGTTTTCAAGTACAAAGATTCTTTTCTGATAGTACGATGCTTCACGGGCATTTTAGTATGTGGCTGGCTTGCTCGTCCATGCTTTCCTAGTCATCTGCTACTAGCCACTGTCAGAGGTTAGTGAATTATGTAAACCTTGGTCTGACCTGATACAACCATTTACAGCTCCTAAAACTACCTTAAGCATTCACAAAACTTAAACCACCTACTTATTTCATGCTCCATAAATCAGTGTAGCAATTGTATATGTGTTTTGTGCCGTGATAAACAATATTTCTGTATCAGCTTTCACTTGCGTGAAGCTTAGTAACTCTCTTCCATTATATCCCATCCTGTTTTCTATTTCTATATTATTTGAAAAGATGTGGCTGCTTCCATTAATAACAGCAGGAAACAATGATGCAAATCCTTACGTACAGGTACAGAAGAATAGGCCCCCATAGCCCATTATTGTGAAGAACAGTATGGCATTACCAAACTGTGAAGTAAACCTATAAAATATTAATTACAGATTGATTTAGTCTGGCTGGAATTCAGCATTAATGGTTTCACTTAGTGTTATCTAGTTTTTCAAATTTATGGCAGAACAAGAGGAATGGGGAAGTCACAAACGGAGCTGTGGAATGTGCTTTAACTCTTCAGCTCTAGGAATCTGGGTTCAAATTCTGATCGTTTCATGCAGACATGACTTAGCAGTGTCAACCTGTGCAGTAGTGAACATTAGTGTGGATCATAAAACTACCACACAACAACTATAGAAGTGAAGAATTTGAAAGCAAGAGTGAAGACTGCTGCAGGTCAAGAGTGCAGTGCACTGAGGAGAGCTTTTAAACTCACTATTTTAACAGTGGTTCTCAATGACTCTGAAAACTAAAAGCTTCTAATGCAACAAATATGAGGTGAAACAGCCAATTTCATCAGCATCCCATATTGGTATACTAGAGGATTACCAAAGGAAGTAAGCAATACAGAACTTCATACACTTCTGTTTCTTATTTCTTCCTGGACTTTGTGCCGTGCAATGGACAGCCATGTTAATATTACAACATAGTGGTTCTATTAGCAACCATTGAAATAAATTAGACCCCTACATCCTATTTTCTAGGTATTTGGCTGAAATATCTTTTGTAAAACAGCTGTTCTAACTTGTTCTCTCTGAAGATATTCTTGGTAGTTTCAGCGGTACGTAGACACACTGGGCAGCTGTACAAGAGCTTCATATTGTGGATCAGGCCTTGAAAAAATCCATACCATACCAGTGCAAGTAGGTATCTCACATCTTTTGTCATCCAAAATGAGAGCCTGGGAAATGCACCATGGCTCTTATTTGACCACATCTTTGATTTTCTTTCCATGTAAACCAAGAAAGAAAGGGTCAAATGCAGGTCTGAGATTTGTCCTGGTGTACAGTCATGGGATGCAGTCCCAAATTTACAAAAGCAAGATACAGGGTCTGAGAAACATTTTGGTCTCAAACCAGGCTTACTTTTCAAGAATAAGAATTAGACGTATTTTTTTAAATGGTATATGTGTCTCCAGAAAGGAACCAGGAGGCACAAGCCTATACCTTAGTGAGTAAGCACTACACGACAAATTATGCAATGCTTCGGCTGAGCAGAAGATATGCACCAAGAGGTCACCTATAGCCATGCCTACCCTGACGGGTGCAGATGGACCGGAGCGCTGCCCTGTCTGGGAGCTGCATGCGTGTGTTAACCTGGCACTGCATGGAGCTGGCATACCTTGTCTTTGCTCTGTAGTCCTGGCAGAGGGAGCTTGGGTCTGCCCACACCAGACCTGTGAGAGTGCCCTAGGTCTCCCTCTAAAGCAAAACTACATGCCCTTCATTTTCATAGACACTAGGAATGAGACTTTTTATTTTTTCATATTCAGATGTAAGTTAAACAGGATTTTTTTTTTTTTTTTTTTTTGCTTATTTGGCAATGTCTTTATACACATGAAAAGGCCACACTGTGATTGTCAGTATAATTTGAAACACATTAGATTGGATCTAGGCTGAGAAGGGACGAAAGGCAGTTTTAAAAAGTAGTAAAGTAGAAATTTTGTTTCAGTTTTGCCATTAAAAAATAATGTTTTCAAAAAGCTTTTAAGCCCATGTCTGGAAAGCAATATAAGAAGGTATTATTATTTTAACATAAATGAGTCTATGGAGTATTCATCCTTTCTCTAAAAATATTTGTGGGGTTTTTTTTTAAATCATAGAAAAAATACTGTGGAAGCAAACAATAGTAGCAATGCATTTTTCAGTCTTACTTTTTGATTTGTTTTTATTATGAATCTTCTATTAAAAGAAACAAAGGACAGCTTAAAAGACATTTCATAATTAAAAAGCTGTACTCAGTGTCATTATTTATCTTTGGTTTTTGCTTATCTTGCTCTTATAAAATGCATACTGTTATATTACTCAACATTTGTAGTGAAAGGATTTTTAAATGGCTGGTGATAATTAAACTGCAAGATAAACACAATATATTATTTCATTATTTTAACTAGTAGTTTTTAATGTCATAAAACAAGCAGGGGCTACAGGATAAAGAACATTTTGCTTTACTTTCTTTTTTAAATGTATATTTCACAAGTTATCTTAGATTGCCTGGCATACAACCCAGGATCGCAAAATAAATAACAACAGTCCTGTGTGGTTAATTGTGATATACAGATAACAATCAGTTATTACACAAGTATATTATCCGGAATTGAAACACTGGCATTCCTGAAATCAGCAGGAGTGTAGCTATTTGTTTCAGCAGAGGCAGATTTCATTCTGTGAGTATATCTATAGTTGCAGCTGCTCTTTTGTGATGTAAATGTACAGCAGGTTGAGCACTTACTCCCAAAAATTGTTTTTCTGCTCTTGCTTTACTACTTCTCTCTTGATAATTGTTTTCCTTGTTTTCAGACTTTAGCAAATCCCATCCAAGCTATCTTAACTACTCGCTTGCTTCATACCCAACATTAATAATCTCTACTCATACAATCTTCCCAGAACTGTTATAAGAACATTCTCCTTTTTTCCTCTCCAGCCATGCAGAAGATCCCTTTTCTTCACCTCCTTTGTAGCTTGTAACTTGTCCCTTCTCTTGTGTTCCTGGTGTTCTCCCATTATGCTTCTTGTTATTTTGACACTTTATAAGAAATCCTCTATGCCAAACAAATAGATGCTATTTATTATTACTTATTCACCATGGTATTTTCAAGTAAAGTTGGCCTGTCCTTTTCATAAAGTGCTGGTTATAATGAGAAGCCCTTGATAGCTCCTTTTCATTAAAAAGAATTTTTTTAAGTGTTTTTCAAAGTGAAAGGTTCAAAAGTATTTGCATGCAAATACTAGAGTAGAAAAACATGATTGCATGCTTATACAAATTGCTATTTTTGCTTATGAGTGAGTACACAGAGAGGAAGCAGAGCCAAGCAGTTCAAATGAGCATATGCAGAAGAGCTTCAAACAGTACCATTTTAAAAGTTAGAAAAATATCTCTAGTGCAGGCAGATTCCTTTGGCTGCATAGAACAGCTTTTTTCAAATTAGCTTTTTTTTGTGTAGAGGACTGACTACTCCATTCATCCTTCAAAAATCTCTTTCATAAGACAATATTTAGATTAGACCTTAATTTAAAATCTAACAGGAACCAGCAGAATTTCTCCCTATTTATTTTCTTGCATTCCAAGTAAAGTAAATTTTCAACCCCAGTGTTGTACATGCATGTCACCAATTCCCATCACGTCATCCAATATATATCAGCATTTACAATCTCCCTCCCAAAAGTCAGTGTTATGAGTCTCTAAATATGTTGGCATTGACACTAAGATTAACAACAGGACTTTTTCCTAGCAGTGGTGGCCTGAGAGAGCTTGTAAAGCATTTTTTAATGACACAAAAATCCATATTTTGCAGAGAAATTGCCCTGTCTTTAAAAGTTTTATGCACTCCTAGCTTGTAAAAGTCTGAGGAACACTAGTGCAATGCATTCAAATAGTCAGCATGAAATGAATCATAGATTCAAAACATTGCAAGCTCTACATTTTTTTTTGCATTTAAAAAGCAAATTTGAAGTGCTTGTGGGTTACTTTTTATCAGAAATACTTTGTTTTAATTATGAAATAACATATGAGCATAATAATTTATAACCACCTATGTTAAAAGTTAGAATCTTAAGTTAGAAAAAGGCTTCTGTCTAAAACTGTAAAAGATAACTTGTAGCCAGATTAAACTGTGGTCTCAGCTATTTAATATGTGTACGGTCAGTAGTGTTGTAAATTGTCAACAAGCATGTCTGAATCAAAATCTAAAATAGATACCATGTATACTCTCAAAATTTGAACCAGTTCTTGGTACATATTGAACAATCAGAGTACTGGCAATGTATGCTCTGCCAGCTTAAGAGATAGCTCAGAATATATACATGTAACATTGGTTCCCTGATTTTAGGAGGAGTTACAATAGTAGCATCCCATACATTTTTCCCCGTTAAAAGAGAAAACCAACTTCAGTATAAAAAGCCCACAGGGGTAAAAAAAAAAACTTGCTTCACCCAAAAGTTTATAAGGATTAAAAATTAGTTTGTTCAGCTTCTAGCGCTGTACTGAAATAATCAAAATACACAATTTGAAAAGGCTATTTCCATTTGCTTAAGTATATGATGAGAAACTTTTTTGTTTAAAAGAACTATGTTCATACTTTCTCCGAATCAGCTCCTGTTTCTGATGGACTTCTGCAGAGTTGGTGGAAAAATCAAATTTAAGTACCATTTGAGTGGACCATGGAATAAATACTGACTTAATTGATTGCAGTGATTATTTCTTGTTATGTGCCCTACTTTCAGAGTCACCTTTCTCACAGTGACTTGTCAAACTTATCCAGGTCTGCAGAGGAACCAGTTGATATTGCACAGGGAAAAGAGAGACTGAATTACCCCCAGGGTAGCTCCTCGGATTAGAACCAGCAAAGAGCTACATTTACTATTTATAAAGAAAAGAAACAGATGTTTGATCATTTATTACCTCAGACCATTTTAAACTGAAATTCCAGGAGCTTAAAAGTTGTTTTGCAAGCCTTCACTGTTCTCTGATAGAAGTAGGGGCAACACATATCTGTCCTCCTAAGATTCACAAACTTGAAAGACCTTTTAATATGCAGAACAAAAGGTCACCATCACTTGGTGAACAGGCTGAGGAAGAGAAAGATAACGTCCCTTTCAATGGATATTTATTCTCTTTAATCATGTATAAACACCATTTGGTTGCACACTGTTTTCTTCTTGCAAGGCTTCCCTGGCTAAATAAAGTTATCATCCTAGAACAATAATTATGTTTTGGGCTGCATGTAGGTAACACACTTGAATAAGTTGAGGTAAGTCCTACAGCTTTGAATACCCACTTTGATGTTAATAGAATTATTTTATGAGCATAAGCTAGGGAATAATATGATCCATTCTGTTTCATCTTCTGCCTTTTTAGTAGATAGCAACTTTACTAGACCATCTGTTTTCTATAAAATATTTATATGAACATACAAAAAAGAGAGAGACCTAGAGAGAGAGAAGTAGGACACTACAGAAAGAGAGAGTATCTGAGGACAACTTTAAAAATGCAGCATATTTAAAACTTTTTGGATTAAACACAAGTATAAATCAAAAGTCAGATCTGAAACCCTTTGAAAAGGGTTTTATTTCATCACCATTGATACATGCTAAAGGAAGTTCTAGTTTGCGACTTTGTCCTTTAGACAGGAGAAGAATCTCGGTAGTGATATTGATCTATTGTACATATAAAAGAAAAGTTAGTGAGTAAGTCAACATATTAATAAGTTTAAGAAAATGATCAATCTATGTGTCTGCTCAAAATAATTAATTGATTAATGAAACTTCAAAAGCAGGGCTGCCAGCACTCAGGAAGGAAGCTGAACACTACTTCATTACAAATTGCACCCAAACTTTACGTATTGATTTAGCTCCTGGCATAAACAATCATATTCCTTACCTAAACAATGAAGAAGGTGGCTTTGAAAATCTCCCAGGAGAAATCTTGCCAGATGAGTTATGTTGTCCAGGCTTAGGCAAACAGGGATCTCCTTCTGGAGGCCTCTGCTGCCACCTCTCTCCACTGACTAAAGAAGAAATCATGTGTACATTAACCAGAAACGTGGACTCATAGGGAAAGATTTGCAAAAGAAACCAGTTGGTGCTGAGGACCTGACACCCACAGCATATGCATTTCAGAGCTCTCCCCTGGTCCTAAGCACTGATGCTCAGTGACACTGGGAATGCAATGAATGTGATCTGCCCATCCATCTTCCACTCAAAGGGATCCAGTTTGCATGCCCTGAGCCCATGCTGCAGAATGAAACAAAGGACACTGAGGACAGGCAAGGAATGCACTGAAAAAGAATAATATTGATCTGAACCAAAGTGCTAGTATAAAGGCACCCATCATAGTCGTGGTGTTTGGTTGGACAGCTAAACCTTCTGAGCAAGATGGATACCTAACTTAGGATGGCATTTCATTTATGTGTTCAAAACTAGAATTGTTGCGGTTGAATCACAGAATCATAGAACCATAGAATCATTATGGTTGGAAAGGACCACTAGGATCTCAAGTCCAACCTTCATCCTAACATTTCTGTAGCCACTAGACCATAGCCTCAAGTGCTACATCTACTCCTTTTTCAAACACCTCCAGGGACGGTGACTCCATCACCTCCCTGGGCAGTCTGTTCCAGTGCCCAACCACTCTCTCAGTAAAGAATTTCTTCCTAATATCTGACCTAAACCTCCTCTGATGCAACTTGAGGCCATTTCTTCTCATTCTATCATTAGTAATTTGGGAGAAGAGACCAACACCAACCTCACTACAACCTTCTTTTGGGTAGTTGTAGAGAGCAATAAGGTCTTCTCTCAGTCTCCTCCAGACTAAACAATCCCAGTTCCCTCAGGCGCCCCTCATATGACATATTCTCCAGACCCCTCACCAGATTTGTTGCCCTTCTCTGCACCTGCTCCAGCACCTCAATGTCCTTCTTGTACTGTGGTGACCAAAACTGGACACAGTACTCAAGCTGCGGTCTCTCGAGTGCCGGGTAGAGGGGCACAATCACCTCCCTACTCCTGCTGGCCACACCATTTCTGATACAGGCCAGGATGCCATTGGCCTTCTTGGCCACCTGGGCACACTGCTGGCTCATGTTCAGCCAGCTGTTGACCAGCACCCCCAGGTTCTTTTCCGCCAGGCAGCTTTCCAGCCACTCCTCCCCAAGCCTGTATTGTTGCCAGGGTTTTTTGTGACCAAAGTGCAGGAGCTGGCACATGGCTTTGTTAAACCTCATACAGTTGACCTCAGCCCACTGATCCAGCACGTCCAGATCCCTTTGCAGAGCCTTCCTACCCTCAAGCAGATGGACACTCCCACTTAATTTTGTGTCATGTGCAAATTTACTGAGGGTGCATTCGATCCCCTCATCCAGGTCATTGATAAAGAGCCCTGAGGGACACCGCTTGTGACTGGTCACCAACTGGATTTGACTCCATTCACCACAATTCTCTGGGCTCAGCCATCCAACTAGTTTCTAACCCAGCAAAGAGTCCACCTGTCTAAGCCTTGATCCACCAGCTTCTCCAGCAAAATGCTGTGGGAAACAGTGTCAAATGCCTTACTGAAGTCCAGGTTAGACAATATCCACTGCTTTTCCCTCATCCACTAGATGGGTCACCTGATCACAGAAGGGAATCAGGTTGAATAAACAGGACTTGTCCTTCATGAACCCATGTTGGCTAGGCGTTATCCCCCTGTTGTCTTGCACTTGCCATGTGATCACTCCCAAGATGAACCTCTCTATAATCTTCCCCAGTACCGAGGTCAGGCTGACAGGCCTGTAGTTCCCCGGATCCTCCTTCCTGCCCTTCTTGTAGATGGGTGTCACATTGGCAAGTCTCCAGTCATCCGGGACCTCCCCAGTTGACCCTGATTGCTGATAAATGATGGGAAGAGGCTTGGCAAGTTCCTCTGCTAGCTCCCTCAGCACTCTCGGGTGGATCTCATCCCACCCCATAGACTTATGGATGTCCAATTGGCTTAGCAGGTCATTCACTACTATTTCCTGGATTATGAGGGGAATTTTCAAATCTTAAAAAGAGCTAAAGAGCTTGAGCTTCTCCTTATTTTTTTCCCCCTAGAATATAATCTTCTGTCTTTTTGTAGCATTTTTCAGATGCCTTTATTTCATTGGCTAAGGAAAGGATAGTGTCTGATCAAATAAAATTACGTCAAGTCAGCAATGGAACAATTTCTATGCCCATTTTACAGCAACTAAAATGTATATAGTTGTACAGATGCACATTCTAGAGCTTTTTTCTTGGGTACCTTGGATGAAGCCCTTACAATCTCAACTCTCTCTCTCCTCTTATTCCAATATGGAGTAAATTTAAGAGTCTTCAAAGAGCTACTGACTGGTTTTATGCGGTTTTTTAGAAATTATCTCCTACATTTTGCAGTACACTCCTTTTGAATGGAAGCATCCTTGTATTATATTGTCCCTATGTTCCCTCCATTTCTTCTAGTCAAAGCCTCTTCTCCTATCCTCTTTCAGAAACAATCATTCTAATAACATGTCTAAGAAGTGCCAATTTCATTCTTTTATAGAAAATCATATATGATGTTTTTCCTCTTGCTGAGGACAACATCAAAAAAAGCCAGAAGCTTTATTTTTTTCAGAGAGTTTCAGGAGGCTCCTGAATCTACAGCAGAAAAGCAAGGTGATATGTGACAAATCAGTTTGCAACACTTTTTCTTTCTTTATTCCCTACCTAGCCTCTGTTTAATTAACAGATCATAGAAGGAGAGAAAAAGGAATGAAAGAGAGTTAAACCTGAAATTACTATAAACCTAGAGACCAAAGCTTTTTGACAGAATCAGCTATTTCTTCTGAAAACAAAACAAAACAAAACAAAAACCTGTTGTTCCATGTTTTTTTTTCAAGAGGGAACTAACCTGAGGAAAGAAGGATGGTACATACCATTTTCAGACTGGAGTGTCACTTGACAATTTGCAGAACAGACAGACTATGAGTAAAGATGTGATTTAATAGGAAAAATCTAGAAGGCAAGTGACTTTCCACTTGTCATTGCCTTGCTGAGCAGCCCATTCTCACAGCACTCTTGCTGTACTTCTCTCTAGCTAACTTAGCTCAAATAGGCATAGCACTTGGTTTATTTGTACTTTCAGGTGTGAGTGCTAAATGATGACCACTAAAGTAAAAGGAAAAAAGCTCCATGCAGGCATTGGTGTCAGTGATTTTCTAATGCATGTGCTGATTTATTCCAAACTTGGGTACTTCAGTTCAGCACCTAAGTTTAAGCAGGATAAGTCAAAGAAGAACCAAAAGCCAGAGATGAGATGACAGGAGAAAGAAGATGAATAACTGGTCTGGACTCAGCAGGGATTTGTGGGGAGGCACCTCCTGTCAGCTGTCAGTATGGCACTTGCAGAGGCTCCTGCTGACTTCTCCACGCAGTGGCCCCAGGGCCACTGCAAAGCCACAGTGCTGCCAAGCTCCATGTCACAGCCTTTCATGGGGAAGGGCTGCTCCGGAGACATGCAGTGGTGTGCTTGAGCTCCTGGGGCCCAGGAGGGTCACAAGCTGAGCATGAGAAATGCAAGAAACTCCCTCTGGGAGAGTCCTGGTGGCTGAGCACCAGGCCTGACATGGGGGAAGACCAGCAAGGGAGAAGATGGCATGAAGAAATGCCCAATGTTATCCACATTTCCCACTGGCAGCAGGTAAACCACTTGCTTTTCAGGTCAGTGAGCGGTATTAGCCAGAGATAGCTAATGGCTAGGACTCCTGGCTTTTGGATGCACCTATGGATCTGGGCTTCTAGGGTGATGCATCAAAGAGAAACATCCAGCAGCAGCTTATACTAGCATAAGATACTAATTCTCATTTTATTACTAAAGAAATCTACTTACTCTGTGCCTACATCATCATAGCACTGGAAGAAAATGTGTATTTATTTAATATTAGTGATTTTAAAGTACAAATAGAAGACATGCTGTGCTACAGATGAATCAATTTGACATTTGCATTGGTGACACTGATCTTCTTATGGCTTCATAGAATCAGAGAATCACAGAATCATTTAGGTTGGAAAGGATCCTTAAGATCTTACATTGATCACAATTTCAGCTCCTGCTCACATAGTCTTCTGCCCTTGGTTGGAAAAGTGTTGCAGAGAGGTAATTTAATTCATTTTGATCAAAGTCTTCACCTTGTATCTTCAATCAGAGTGAAAGTACTTATCCAGATGCAGCATTCAGTAATCAGTAGGGATAATGCACAAGCAATCCATCAGTGCTTGAAGCTATTCTGTATGAGCCCTTTCAGGGCCCTAAATTGCTTATCATAGGCAGAACTGATGCATTGCCTTTTGTCCCTAATTTTTCTAAAAAAGTTACGGAGGCATTTCTGGAATTATTCCAATATAACAGACCTGGTTTTAATCAAGGTCATATTGTATAGTTAGGGTTCTGATGTTTTGTTATCACATAAAACAACCACTGCATTCCCTCTGCAGCCTTGGTCAGAGACAAATGCGCACCCGTCCATCCAAGGTTCTGCATGCACCGGTACACACCAGAGCTCAGCTGCGAGGTCTGTCATTGCTCAAGTCACCACTTACATTACAGTATTTTTTTCATTGAAAACCCACTGAAGGGGAAAAAATGCACAACTCCGCATCCTGAAAACCTCTGTGAGTGGGAGAAGATAGGCGAGGACTTCTGCCTTCCCTGCCAGTGTGTCTGCTGATTAAAATCTATAAGGACTAAACAAGCAGCTCAATTTTTGTGCATGTTTGGACATGGTCTTTCAAGAGCTATGCACTGGGCAGCAAAGTGTTGACCAACTCCCAACTAGAGTGAGTTACAAGAGCGCTGACAAACAGAGCTTCTATGGAAAACACTAGTTTGTAAAAAACCCCACATTTAGTCAGATGCTTCCCATCATTTCATCTCCACTTAAAAGTTTTACCCATTTGGATGTAGATGCACAAGCATTTAATTCTGTGGAGCTCTGCTTTATGCGTGCAGGGCCACATTCACATGCATATACATACATGCACACATACAGACATGCACATTTGCCAGTCTGCACATAAATCTCATATGGCTTATTTGCCTCAGTCCTGCCTTGCAGACTACCTGCATGGAGATCCCCACACTCCTGCAGCTCCTGCTCCACAGTCAGGACCAGACACCTCAGGGTTTCCCAGCTCTAAGCAGCTGATTGAGAAGATATTATGTCTTTTCCATCATGAGGCAGGGGATGTTCTGCCCCACCAGTTGTAGAGATTTCCCATTGTTCTGTCCTGAAATGTGTGGAGTCTCCAAGAACTGGAGCCGGTAATTGCTCCATTCTACAAATTAAGAAGCTGAAACCATTAAGTAATTTATCTCATTATTTTCTGTAGTGTTTTCCCCATTCTGTGGGTAGTAATTGCAAATCATAATAATGCACAAGCAAAAAAATGCATTACAAAATGTTTTAATTTTCCAGGAATAGAAACACTATCTTTTGCCCAGCTCTCTGACCAGTTTCTTTGCTGGATTCACGTGCTGGTCAGCTTTAAGCAGCATAAATAATCAGTTCTGGTAAATAAGCAACGTAAATAATCAGGCACAGAATATGCCACTAACATTTCATGTGGATAAAACTGTCTTGTTCTGTCTTTCATCCCTGAAGCCATCCAGTCTCTAATAAATTTATCAACAGAAAGGAAGAACAAATTTCATTATATATCCGTTGTTAAATAGATCCAAGCCAAACTGTGAATTACAGCAAAATGTCACCAAGTGGCTTTTTGGGCCTGCATTTTTTACAGGGCTGGAAGTTTCTGCTACAATTCATAAATATACTGTAGCTTTTGAGTTTATTTGCTGTAGCTTGGTACTAGCAACCAGTAAACAAATACTGGTGTTTGCAGCCAGATATGTATCTGTGTGACTAAAATGTTTTTTTACTTGTAATTTCAATTATGAAATTGATATGCATACTGGCGGATGTATATCTGTGTGTGCAGATGTGTATGTACACAGTCACACATATGTAAAGCACAGCCTTACAAAATACATCTATATCCAAATGGGTAAAAATCCAATCTTCTCTATAAAAATAGTATGAACAGCCAAATCCTCAGTAACATAAACAATAAAAATAGTTCTTACCAAAGTCAGTATAAAGAAGGAATCATTTTATCACCCTTTGCTGTGTATTTCAACATTGAGTAATAGATTAATCAAAGCAGACTTTATAATTAAAATTCTTTAATATTTTTCTTTAAAACAAATAATGACAGCTGGAGGAAGGTTCTCATTATATGTGCCATTAATAGAGCATTGGGAATAGCATGAAACACAAAATAAGAAAAGCATTCAAACAAAGGTGTTAAGTTTTAAAAAACTGTTACAGGAAGACAGATGGATCGTTACTTGGGTAAAGCCCTCTGCTCTGCAGCTATGTGCTGCTGGATTCATCAGCTCTGGCTAGAGAGATGCCTTACTTAACAGCTGCAAGACATTTATCCCCATAACATAGCCGTTATTCCATGTTCTCATTCCTGGTCTGATGCATGCGGTTTGCTCCCTTTTCCAGCAGAGTCCTGGCTTGTCTGCTGTCAATACTAACAACAGTGGAATGACTCTTTTCTGGGAGATGAAGCTGATGTGAGGCACTTTGGGTAGCTCTCCCTCTCCTAGATGGGTAGCCCTCCCTCTCCTAGATGTACTTTTCTCCTGGTTTAGCTGCAATAGAGAAAGATTTGTCATCATATGCCTTGGAGTGCACTGTAGAGAGGTCTTTTATAGAAAGCTTAAAGCGTGGAAGACACCTGTCTCTTCTGACAATTTTGTATAAAAACAAACACATTAACCTAGAAATTCAATAGCCTTGGATATGTGGTCTCTTATAATTCTCTACTATCTGGAATAAAATAAGTGTCTATTTATGCTCATGCTTCAAACTCATTTAAACTCTTGGTAAATAAAAAGTCTTTCTGGTGACTGCATCCAATTTGTGCATGATATTTGGGGGAAAATGGGATGTGAAGGAAATTACAGTCAATTTTCTAACAAAATTAAATGCATTATAAAACTTCCAGTGATATCTAGGCATATTTTCAATGCGTGACACAAGAGGGAAAATGCAAGTGCCATCAGAGTCTTTTTTCTTTTCCCTAAACTGCACTTGCGCAGTCTGCTGCCTGCTGTAGGAAACCAGTAGGAACAAACAAGGTGCAATACACTTCAGATTAGGCTGTCGCTATCTTCTTTCACATGCCATCAAGCAGTGTTTCGGGTAAGATGGGATTGGAGATATCCACACACAATACTGTCCACTTTTGAGAGAAAGGAAAGATGCGAAGCGTGCAAAGACACAGTATTTTTTATTAATGACTCAGAGTTCAGGGAGAATATGAGTAGGTGATATAAACTGGATAGATAAGTGCAAAACAACTAAGCTGAATGTGAACAAGAGCATTTTATCTGCTTGCCTAAAGCAAGCACAACACAGTGCAATCTCTTTTGTAAGCAAATCTTTACTAATCAAAGAGGATGCCCTAATGGTAAACGGATAAATAACAGCACAATGACAGTATTTATCTGAGAAATCAGATTCTTTCAAACAACATGAAGCTTTACAAAGCAACCATACCTCAGAAACCCTTAGATGTATTGTAAAGGACAATAAAAATAAAGATCCATCTTTAAATGAGAAAAAAAAGTTCAGAATAGGTATATTTTTTAATGGCCTCTATCCCCATGAATTACTATTTTGTTCTTCAGTGTAGAAAGGATTGATATTCCCCCATTCTTCCCCTGTATTGCAGAATTTTATTTCTAATCAGCCAGAAGAACCCATCAATCTGCTATCACGGCCTGCTCACCATTTTTTCAGGCACACAATGTCAGGGAGCTGGAATGAACACAAGCTGGTACATAACTCGTTATGCCCTTCCTGATCAGCATGTATTGTAACACTTTCTTGTTTCTCTGCAAAATACGAAGGACTAAAATACGAAGGACTAAAAACCATCTACTGTTTAAACCAGGATTGATTTATGGACACTTTTTTTGTTTTAGGAACAGCTAATGTTTATATCAGGCATTCACTGAAAGGTATATACGTTTTGGCATATCAAGATGTCATTTTACTGTTGATGGGTTTTTTTTTTAGTTTATTCTGCAGAGGCATTCAAAACTTCCTAAGTACTTTCCAAGCACACAGTGGTTAGTGTAGAATTACAAAGGTCTAAGAACAAAAGCAGATGCAGGAAAGGAGTCCAACTGAGAAGCAGAAATTGGGCAGAACTTCATTCTTGGCACTGTTTCCACAGCGCTCTGATGCCATTCTGCCAAACCTTTGTTGTGGGCCATCTTTTGCCACTGATTCACATTACTGTAACAGTTTTAGCTTTGGCTACATTTTCCAGCACTGTAGCAGTCCTCTGTTTCAACTTCAGCAAAGCAGCCTCTGTGCAGTATGCTGTGCCCACTCTATCCTTCTGGAAATATTTTTCCCTGCAGTGGACATATCCTGTTCTGGAGATGCTCTTGCTGCTACAGTGGAGGTCTGGTACCTCCTCTCCATGGTCAAAACATTCCAACCCACACAGTGTGCTTCTAGGTGCATGCACACATCGTCTAGCCCTGCAGTCACCTCTTCCTGCAAACACTTGAGATGGTGGACACCACTTGAGATTCTGAAGCAAATGGTAGGATCAAGATTGTGAGGCCTGCAAGAAAGCCAGGGAAAGACTGTTTACAAAAACATCTAGCAATAAGACAAGGGACAATGGTTTTAAACTAGAGAAGGGTGGATTTAGATTAGACATTAGGAAGTTCTTTACTATGAGGGTGGTGAAACACTGGAACAGGTTGCCCAGAGAGGTGGTGGAAGGCCCCATCCCTGGAGACATTCAAGGCCAGGCTTGATGGGGCTCTGAGCAACCTGATCTAGTTAAAGATTTCCCTTCTTATTGCAGAAGGGTTGGATTAGATGACCTCTAAAGGTCCCTTCCAACCCAATGCATTCTATGATTCTATGATTAGTTTGAGTACTTGTAAAAGCCACCCTAATGCAAGTTGCCTTTTGAAAGGCAACCTCCCATCATCTTTTTGGCTGCTCTGCAGTACATCACACCCTGCTGAAAATGAACCTGCTTGACAAAGGGATTCTGCTTCCAACCAACTCCATCCCTCCCTGCAGCTGTTTCTGTACTCACTGAGCACCATTGCTGGCATGGAGCAGGATGAAATTTTGTCCTCGGTGTGTGATAGAAATGACATTTTCAGTTGGCTTAAACGTGTTGTGTGACTGCACCCTGAGCTGAGCAGGCACAGTTGGACAGTCTTCTGCCACTTCTTTCTCATTTCTAAACTGTCTCTTGGAAGTTATCTCCTTCATGCGTAACATCCAAGCCCTCTTTTTCACGGCTCTATGTAGATTTCTAGGCTGTATCATGCATCCAGGATAGCAGAAGGACAGAAGAAAATGCCGAAGGAGACATGAACACTGTTGTGTCCCTTGTTGTTCCTTCAGGCAGCTATCCAGAAGCATGCAATCATGCCATGACTGCATCATAATTCACTACATTTCAAAGAACAGATTCCATGAACATAAGTGGATTTTCAGTGCTATTGAACCATTTATACTAAAGGAAACAAAAAGTATGAATTATAGCCAGGCTGGCATGCGTTTTTTTGTAACTGCCCACTGAGTTCACAGAAAATGGATTTCCAGACCTTGATGAGATATTCTAGCATTCCCATAGGAAAGAAGGAAGGAAAAGCTTTGTAGAAAGAAGCCTAATAGAGGTACGGAAATATTTCGTATTCTTTCTTTGCCAGAGCCTCTTTCATTTTAAATTAGTGATATTCCTTCTTATCAAAGGGAAGAGAAAAATACAATCTGTCTTTTCACATACTGCCTTTTTGCATCTAAGTGACTGGTGTTTTAGTGAAACTTTTTTGTGTCACATTTCTGTCAAGCAGTGGGCTGGGACATGTGACAAGGCTGAATAAACGCATCTGAAACGCAAACCCAAAAATTTGTTCATGAATAAAAACTCCCCCATAGATATTTGTGTAAACTAACACCAAGCATACAAATATTTGCAGAGAAAATAAACAAACAAAAAATGTTAAGCAATACACTCAGTGCAAGGGATGAGTTGAATTTAATGGCTGGTAGGTTTCTGCATATATCTACAGAGAAATGTTTGAAATAATCAAAATAAATATTTCTATTCCATGGTTGGAGTGAACATCACTAAAAGGACAGACTTGTTCCAGTTCCATTTGTGCAACCCAACTTTGAAAAAGCAGATTGTCTGACTTGCTTTTCTAAAATAAAATATAGATGGTATCTATGTGCTTTAGGAGAAAAGGCTTGGCATCTGCATACATCTGCTTAGGCTGATGTAGGTATTATCAAAACCTTTTTGTACTGGTTGGGAGAGGAACATAGTGTCAGCATGTTAATCATCACTATCTGTATTATTCCCTGTTTTTTTCTGTATAGAGCTTGTGGGAAATGGTGAGGACAAAAAACATGTCTTAAATTCTCCTTTTACTGAAGTGGAACCCAATTGGCTCATCTTTGGAGGCCTTTTTTAGTTACAGAACGTTGGCCAAGCTAAGTGCCTGTGAAAACGTTTCTGCTCCTAGCAGATAGGATCTAGTATCCAGTGCAGCACATCAATATCAGATGATGCCATTTTCCCTATTTTTTTCCTTGAAAAAATATAGGACATCTGTAAGAAGCATTTTAGGAAAGTAGACATTGCTGACCGATTTTTAGAGTAGTGTTTACTGTTCTTTTTCTAGCTCCCTACTTTTTATCTCTTTTGAAAACATGAAAAACAATTTCCCCCACAGATGCTGTCCTATTCCATTCAACAAACACTGATTTTTTTCTCCCCCATGTTTTGAGTGGAGCCAAAACTGGCATAGTTTATTGTTTGCAATAGGAACAAAAATATCAACTTAACTACCACCTAGTCCTGCCATATTAAAACATGTTTATTTCCATATAGCACTGTCCACAGATATTAGTAAAGCACTGGGAATAATAGTTGTTCATCTGCTTCTGTGCACTCAGCCAAGGGGAAACAAAATTGGATCTTTTCTGCAAAACCTGAGAGTAGTAATGAACAGCCTTGTGCAAACCAAAACATTGAAAAGATGTCTTCTGACTTTATTAGGCCTTGGACCATGTCTCATTTACTTGGCAGATATAAGTATTAATAATAATCCTAATGTCTTCATTAAAAGGTATAATGTTTCAATAGTATATCTTTGTTTTTACACTTTTGCATTCAGCAAATCTGAAATCAGTGTGTGGTGGCTTAGTGTTAGGACACGGTGTTATTTTTGATAGCAATAAACCATGAGCATAGGATACAGCCAAACATTTCGTCTTCCCTGTTCTTGCTTATGCCTGTATGGATCTGAAAGAGCTGCAATGAAATTAGTGTTAGTATCCCAGAGCTATAGCCAGGTTAGTGACAGCAGAATTTCACCAACATTTGATATTCTGGTAAGCAGAGGAGCTGGATTAAATGGATGTGCTTAAAGTTTGGGAACTTCGTGAAAACTGGCCTCAAGCACAGGTCAGTAGCACAGGAGGAGCTCAGGTGGGTAAGGAGGATGGGACAGAGCTCTGCAGAGGCACAAATGCAGAGGTATGAACCTGATGCTCTTGGGGTAGCCACTAAAGAGGGGATCCAATGTCAATAAATTCAGAATGAACTTAATCCCTAAATAAACTGGGTGGATGGGATCTCCCTCTGGAGCTCTCCAGAGCTGACTATGAATCCTCATTTAGTGTTCAGGGAATCTGCAAGGATTTAAGCACTAAGTGCTTAAAATTGTGGGAACAGATTAAAACTCAAAGTTATGGAGAATTTATCCCAAAACATCCCCATTCCTGCCTGGATTCCCTAGTCTGTTTTTCTTACATTCAGCAGTCATATGGGGAAATATAGTTAATTTGTATTCATAAATCTTTCTTGGAGAAAATTGGACCTGATTGGATGAATTTTTTTTTTCTGTTGGAAAATGCTCATTTTAGAAAAATTTTTGAGGGAGAATTAATACGATGGTTCCCTGGCCACTGGCCTGGAAGCCTTGCCAACATGCAGCCAGCCAACAATCTTTCTGTGAAGAATGTTCCATTTTTAAATTTTTCCCTCTCAGTTACAACAATTTTTTTCCTGCTATGGAAGTTTTAGTGGGAACAGATCTTTTATTTTCTGGCCAACACTGTGTGTTGTTATTAATATTTATGATGATTGCAACATATCAAGCAAGTGGCCTTGTGTGATGAACATTAGCTTTTTATATTACTTTGACCTTCTCTAGACTGGATGAACATTTTTACTCTTGATCTCCCAGTCGTTTCAAAGATCAGGACACAGATAATTTAGAAGAATTAAGGAGCTCAAGTGTAGGACTTTACAATGTTGCCCCTATCCTATTGATTAGTTCTGTTTCATCCCTATAATATAGTTAGTGCAGCTAGGCAAATATACCAAAATTGCTCTTTCCTTTCAAGAGGAATGTCAAAACAATAAATAGATTAGTCGTACCAGCTGTATTGATTTGTGACAACCTTGATGTACGCAATTGTTTAGGATTCAAACATTTATCTGGGGTAAAAAAAAAAAAACCACAACGTTTTTATTTGCTGCATCGGAGCTCATTGGGAGAAAATGCTGTTAGGTATCTCAAAATTCTCTGCATAGTGGCAGGCTTTTAAACACAATGAGATATCCGCAGTACATTTCCATATTAATCAATAAGATGAAAGGCAAAAATCAATTTTGTCTGTGCAACTGTGTGTGACACCTCCCTAAGAGCTGTACCATTGGGATGGATTCATGCCAGCAAAGCTGTCCATATGTTGATTGTTTATTTATGGCAAGGAAAGGCATAAAGTCAGCTTAGTGACAAAGTAGCAGGAAAGATGTTACTCATAGCATGTCTATTCAAAAATCTGACAATCGTATCTGGGAAATATGTATTTCAGAACTTAACAGCACTTGTGGTTTCCTGCATCAAACAGGGGCAAAAAATGTTCTTTAATTCAGAAGAAAAAAAGACAGAATTTACCAAAGCAGCTAACGAGCATCCAGGTATTGAGAGATAGTCATGGCAACACTAAGGAATTTGCCACATAGTCTTAGGATTAGAAAAGTATCATTACTGCATCATTAAGAAATTAATAAAATGTGGTCCTCTAGTTTCGTATTTTACATCCCGCTTCCTGTATTGGAATAAACAATGAACCTTAACACGTCCCCCTGTCACCCACAGTTTGACTGGCCTCTGTTACATTCTCCAGTAATTCTTATAATTCAAGACTGTAGAATGTTAGATTACAACTTGTGTCATATTTGAAAGCTCACATTTACAACTTCTTCTGAAATACAGTATCCAAGAGGTTATTTCACTGCATATTATTCATAAATCTAAACATGTTTCCTTAGGTGTTCTAGTCCTTCCCTAGTTATTCTCAACATTCAGTACATTGCTTTTTGATGATTGCTAAACCAATGTTGTAATAACAATGAACTGAAAAGCTTGGTTTTATGTGACAATAGTCATCTCATAGCCCTTCTTTCCCTAAAAATGTTAGAATTTATTTCTTTTTTCTTATACTCATCACTTGATTCCATTTTACTGCTCAGTCATTCAATATTTTGAGATCCTTCTCAGATTTTCCGGGACAGTCTTCAGCTATACTCTCCTGAATAGTAACACCAATGTGCTTTTTCACCTTACTGTTTACCCCCATTCTCAGATCATTTATGAAACAGTTACAACAGCAAAGTCTTAAGCATAGACTCCAGTGGAGTCTGTTAAAAATGTCTTTGAATCAAGTTATTCCAACCTAAGCTTTCTACAACTAATTCAGATTGTAAACCTAACTTCTAGATAGGTGAGAGGAATTGAAGCCCAACCAGAGAATCACAAGAAGAGTCTGAGTTGGACAGGACCTGTGGAGAGCCTCTAGCATCCAACCTTCAGTCAAATGCAGAGCCTTAGATTCAGTTTTTCAGGACTCTGCCAAGCCAAGTCTGGATATTTTCAGTGAGATATTCCACTACATCCCTGACAGACTTACTCCAGTGCTTAATTTCTCATGTGGTGATTTTTTTTCTTCCTTATAGCCAAACAGAAACCTGTGCCCATTGTGTCTTGTCCTGCCACCCCACACACATGTGAATACAGTTTCCCCATCTCCTCTGTTGCTACCCTTTAGGCACTGAAGACTGGTGAGATCTCCTCTGAGCCTGCTCTTTGTAGGCTGAAAAAATCCAGTTAATTCAGACTATTTCTCTATTTGTCAAGTTCTCCAATCTACTCATCATCTAGGTGGCCATCCACTGGACCCGTTTAACCCACGGAATAGCTAAAAACTAATAAATAATCTAAATGTAGCTCTGAAGACACACTACATCCAGCAGTAGGGAGAGACTAGGGAACAGAAAAAAATATTCAAGAAAGAGAAAAAACAGAATGAGGACCAAAGTACTCCTGTAAGTAATTCTCAGTAAACTGCCAATAAGAATGGCAAGTCTGTTATGTTTAAACTGGGTTTTTATAGAAAAGCCGTTAAAGTCATATATGTCATCACACTTATTAGTAGAAAGACTATGTATAGATTAGATGCTGCTAAAGGGTGAAGTTTTTCTTCAAATAACCAGTTTCTTGAAACAAACTGCTTATAAAAAAATAATGTATCACTTCTCAAGAAGAGATAATCAACAGCTCATTAATTATGTCTTCAAGTGTACCATAAATTCTGTCAAGATTGGAAAAGTTTCTAAAGAACAAAATTTAGAAATATAAGTAGGAAATGAACTAAAAAACTGTGCAGAAAATGTAATCACTGTAAATTCTGAATATGAGGAAACACTTGAAAAAATATGTCAGGACTGACATAGGAAATATGAATTATAAATCAGTGGTGATGAAGAGGATAAGGAATTAAGATGTATCAAGGGAATCAAGACAGTTTTCTGAGTCAGACATGGACTAAAAAGGGCCTCTGCAAAAGAACACTGATGAGACCCAGCTTTAAAAGTTCAATTATTTCTAGACACAATACCAGACACCTCTTTTAAAGGAAATGAAGAAAACAGCAAGAGACCTGAGGACATCATTTATGAAAACAGAGTAAAAAATTTAGCATGGGAAGTGTGACCAAGCACAAACTAAAAGAGGGTAGGATAGATTTCTACAAACATCTGAGGGATGTGAAAACCAACAAAAGAATAGGACTGTTTAAGCTGGCATGAAGTAATGTATTAGAAATAGTTGAGTGAAATTAAGTAGCAGAAAAAATACAGAACATAACTGGTTGAATATTCTAATAGTGATGTACAGTAGACAATGAAATAGCTTTCTTAAAAGAAGTGGGAAGAACATTACTAAGCTATTCTAAAATTAAGCTGGACAGATCGCTAGGGAGTGTATACCATGGGTGGTAACCCTGCATGAGCAGTGGAATGGCTGAAAAGATCTTTGATGTTCTCACGTCTGTGACTGTACCAAGATAATGCAAACTATATACTCAGGAGATTTTTACTGAGGAAAGGATACATTACATGTGAAAATTCATGCTATGATTTGCTGTCTTCAGCCATTTAAGCATATCTCATCAAAGAAGAATCAGAAAGATGGACTTTTTTTCAGTGTTCCAAACACCACAAATCTTGAAAGAATTATGCACAATATATTTGTATTATGTTAATACAAATTTAAAGAATGGGCTACAGCAGGTAGCATACAGGCATGCATCAGTGAGGGTTATTTTATTTACTAACAATATTTTCTGAGACTCACAATGACACCATTTAAACATCTCTTGGCATACGGAAAAAGCAACAAGACAAAGATTTTACACATGTATGCATTTTAGTAATTGATTCATGTCAAATATTCAGACAGAATCCTCAGCAACATTCAGCAATAATATTTGCTAAATGTTCAGTTCAGAAGAACATCTGGCATTCACCTTCCATGAAGTAGTGGAAGAATAATAATAGTAGACAAGCATTACCATTTCACCTCGTCTTTGCTACTTTCTTTTTGCATACATGAACAAGAATAAGATATAATCTAATAACAGTGCACTAAATTAGAGTTACTCAAAGTTATAGAAAGAAGCAAAATCTTTTTTTTATATGGTCATTTTTTTTTCATACATGGAAGAAAAACAGGGTATGTGAAATGCTAAAAGCAGTCTAGTGAACCTGCAGTTCATCCTACAAAATTCATTTTGTTGCTGTCAGCTGCAAGATGACAACTGCATGTCAATAACTTTTTCATACATGTATTGTACATGATATTAAATCAATTTCATGAGCTGCTCTACATCAAATATATGGTCAGAGACAAAGCAATAAAAAATTTTACATTATAACAGAATCAAGTATGGAAAACTAACTTATTCATACTGTTGACAATCCTTTCTTTCTTTTTTGAGGGAAGAGTAAGTGATATTGTCATCAAGCAACATGGCTACGTAGCTGACCAGAAATAGAAAAAAACCACAGATAATAACTAACTAGATCTGCTTATCTACACACATTTTTAAAGTTTGCCTTTTTAATTAATTGGTAATTAACCTGGTAGGGACAATTCATTATTACAGTCCCTCCTGCAAGAACATATCATGTGCTTTTCATTACATCAGCCTTTTGACATCAGCCCTACAAGCATAAGCTGGAAAACTGGATTAACTCCTTCATAACTGTGTGCCTTAAATGCTAACATAGAGGCCAATCTTTCTGTCCAGGTCAATAGCTAAGTGCACCATAGAAACAGAGCAGATTGCAGTGATCAGGCAGCCAACAAGTTCACTGACCAGCAGTGTTTCCACATGGATTGCCTCTTTCATATGTCCTCTTCTCCCCACTTTCCCTTGCTTGTCATCCAGCTCACCTTAATCCACCTCTTTCTTTGCCCTTGCTTTCTCCCATGGAGACGACTCATCCCAGGTACTTCCTCCCCATTGCTCCCAGTTTTGCTAACCGTCTCAAATCCTGCCATTCACAGCACTAACTGTGACTTTTGTTCAGCTGCCTACTCCGTTACTTGTTACCTCCAGGAAAATGTCATGCCACATCCAGCAGTTTCTCATGCTTGGCTCACTTACCTAAACCTCAGGCAAGGACTGGTCATTTGCCTGCATACTTTAACAGATAAGTCTAACTAGGTATCGATAACTGAATACCCAAATAAGGAATATTGAGATCTCCTTTACACAGGCGCAAACGTGAGTTTTAAGAAAAGTACCTTCCCCCCACAAAAAAAGAGCTGGATGTAGAGAATTATAATGTTACACCAATACATATGTGGAGCTTAATGATAGTCAGAGATGAAATCTGTCAATTAAGCCTCATCAGAATAGAACTGTACAGTGTTCTCATATGAATAATAATGTGAAAAAGGCACTGTGGACACTAAGAAAAACAGCAGTTTTGGCATCACTGCCACGCCTTACTCCAATTTCCTGAGAAAAGAGTTCTTAGCACCTCATTAAATGTGAGGTGGAGTTTTACTTTCCTCTTCTTGAATTTTTTTAGTAAATCATAATCTAGCAGTAAAAGTTTTGGCAGAGTATTACATGGGAAGTATTTCCACTGTTATTATATTTCTAAAAAGTCAGTTAAAAGGGACTTCAGGGCACTGGGACAACTGGTTGCAGGATCAGGAGCGCAGGTTGTGTTTTCCTCAATCCCTTCAGTGGCAGGGAAGTGTATTGAAAGGAACAAGAAAACACATCTGATGAATATGTGGCTCAGAGGCTGGTGCCAGTGGTGGAATTTTGGGTTTTTTGATCATAGGGAGGTTTACATGGCATGGGGCCCACTGGCTACAGACAGAGCTCAGCTGTCTCAAAGGGGAGAAAGGATTCTTGTACATGAGGTGGTGAAACTTATTGAGAGGGTCTGAAGGGGAAAGGGGACAATACCATGTTTGCTAGAGAAGCACCTGGGT
>VZZY01010202.1:543108-584985 GCA_013400335.1 Eurystomus gularis | reverse complement strand
CGCGGGGTACACCCCTTCGGTACCAGCCTCGGGGAGCGGTGGGCGTGGGGTTCGTTACGGTGGTCTCTTCCAGGGGCGTCTTCTCCTGTGCTCACCTGTGCTTTTCCTCCCTCTCTTTTCTTAACGCAGAAACGAGAAGCAGAAGGAAGAAGAGGTTCGTGTCCAGCCCTCGCTATGTGGAGACCATGCTGGTAGCCGACCAGTCCATGGCAGAATTCCACGGCAGCGGACTGAAGCACTACCTCCTGACGCTGCTCTCCGTAGCGGCCAAGCTGTACAAGCACCCCAGCATCCGCAACTCCATCAGTCTCGTGGTGGTGAAAATCATGGTCATTTACGAGGAGCGGAAGGGACCCGATATCTCTTCCAACGCGGCCCTGACTCTGAGAAACTTCTGCAGCTGGCAGAAGCAGCACAACCCGCCCAGTGACCGGCATGCGGAGCACTACGACACGGCTATCCTCTTCACCAGGCAGGTGAGGGACACAGAGGTCGAACCCATCACCACGCCCATTGCTCCCTACCCCCGGAGGCCCCCTCTTCCAGGAGACCTCCGGAAAAGTGTTCAGAGCCAGCCTTGTGTCATCGCAGCTTCAGCGGAGTAGGCTAAAAATGAAATGAACTGCTTTTTGATTAGGCGTTTATTTTGCTGCTTGCGCCCTCTCGGGTGAAGCTCACAATATGTGCAACGTATTTCTGCCTCATATATTTTTAGCAGATTTAGTATGGAAATTATGCATTTCATTTCTGCGTGTAACGCTTGTGTATGTTCCAAAGACAGATTTTTGCCATCATACCCATTGAAGTACTGAATATTTATGCTCTTTCCATAAGTAAAGGCAAACTGCCAGGGCTGGGTGTTTTGTGCCAAGGTTAAGTCTCTGATCTGATTAATAATGAAACTGCTTTTTTTTTTACAGGACCTCTGCGGTGCCAAGACATGTGATACTCTTGGGATGGCCGATGTGGGAACAGTTTGTGACCTAAACCGCAGTTGCTCTATCATCGAAGACGATGGTTTACAGGCTGCCTTTACAACAGCCCACGAACTAGGTACTTGAAAATTTGAAAGGCAATTTCACGTGATTAATTGAAGGCAGCTCGATGCTGTAAAGCAAAGAGCTGCCCAGCCCACACGCCGAGCTTGCCCTGCGGGATGTGGGGCTCCCTTGCTCTCCCCGGTGCAGTCAGGAGGAGGTAAAGCTTTGCCTTGGAGTGAGGTTGAACTGTGGAAAGCAAACTCTGTCTGCACAGCATTGTCTGCAAGAACTGTGTATTTGCTTGCAGAAATAAAGCACGTGAGAAACCTGTGAGGGGAGCAAAGATATGGTGCCATCTGCTTAAAATTTGGCAGTATTCAGATTCAGGTTTTTATTTAAAGACCAGGCTATTAGCAGCCCTTAAGTGATATTTAAAATAGTATTAGTAATGCATAGGACAGACTTCCTAAAATCACAAACTTTTTTTTTTTTTCTTAAGGCCACGTGTTTAACATGCCTCATGACGATGCAAAGCAGTGTGCTGGTATTAATGGAATAAGCCGGGATTTCCACATGATGGCATCCATGCTTTCCAATCTGGATCGCAGCCAGCCGTGGTCTCCATGTAGCGCCTACATGATTACAACATTTTTGGACAACGGTCATGGTAAGATTATTAAGCTTTCCATTCATGTGGCATTTAAGCTCTTGTGCTTTACTGCTTTGCTTTTTTCTTTTCCTTTCTCTTTTCCTTCCTCTTTTCCTTCTTCAAAACACTAACAGAGTGCTTTTGCTACAGCACAGAGTTACCTTTTATATGCTACTAATGTATTTAGAAGACCCTTAGTTCTACAAAACTGGTGGCACAGATTGGCTCAAGGACTTAGGTTACAAAGGAAATGCAGTTCTCTTTTGAAAACAAACTCACTGACAGCATTGTCTGCTTTTTTTTTTCTTTTTTTCTCCTTTTCAGGTGAATGTTTGTTGGACAAGCCCCACAAACCAATCCAGCTTCCTTCTGACTTGCCTGGCACATTGTATGATGCCAACAGACAGTGCCAATTTACATTTGGAGACGAATCCAAGCACTGCCCCGATGCAGCCAGTACGTGTACGACGCTGTGGTGTACTGGCACTTCTGGAGGACTGCTTGTGTGCCAAACCAAACACTTCCCTTGGGCAGACGGCACCAGTTGCGGGGAAGGGAAGTGGTGCATGAATGGCAAGTGTGTGAATAAAACTGAGAAGAAGCATTATGATGTAAGTATCAAAAAAGAAATCAGAATATATCTTGGGTTGCAGAGTAGCATGGGTAATGCTTCAGTGGGAGTAATCAGTTAAAAGGGCTTGAACAAACAGAGGCAGCTGATAAAGCAAACTTGGAGCTTTGGATTTTTTTACAGGTGGCTCAGGTAAAAATGAGTGTGGTTGTGGTTTTTGTGGCTTGGTTTTGGTTTGCTTTTAGTGTATTAACTTTTTTGTTCTGCTTTTGCTTGTCATTCCAGACGCCAGTGCATGGGAGCTGGGGGTCCTGGGGCGCGTGGGGAGAGTGCTCCCGGACCTGTGGTGGCGGAGTGCAGTACTCCTTCAGGGAGTGTGACAACCCCATCCCGAGGAACGGAGGGAAATACTGTGAAGGGAAACGGGTGCAGTACAGATCATGTAACATCGAGGACTGTCCGGACAACGATGGTAATCTATTCCCCATTTTTGAGGTGGAGGAAGAGTATCTTGTGCAGGAAGGGCATGTACAGAAGATGATTTAATGTCCATCTGTCTTTCCTCTGCCTGCAGGCAAAACCTTTAGGGAGGAACAATGTGAAAAGCACAATGAGTTTTCCAAGTCTCCCTTTGGAAGTGGACCTGCAGTGGAGTGGACACCCAAGTTCGCCGGAGTCTCTCCAAAGGACAGATGCAAGCTGGTCTGCCGAGCAAAAGGAACAGGATACTTCTTTGTTTTACAGCCAAAGGTATTTCAAAACCATACCTCTTCCATCTAACCATGAATAGGATTTTAATTTCCTCTAACTCTTTATGTGAAGTTAAGAGTCAAGAAGTGTAGAAAGCTGAATTTATGTCTTTCTCATGTTTAAGCTAGGTTCTTCCTTCTCCCGTTCCTACATGCACAAGTGCAAGCATGCTTTAATATTCTGGCACAGCCCTTCCAGTTATTTCACACGTACCACCTCCTTCTATCCACTCCGCCCTAGTTTCCTTTCCACTCCTTCCGCCAATTTGATTACATTGAGATATGTTTGGAAAACTGTGGGGGCTCTTTGACAAAACAGGGGTGCTTTCTCATACCAGTTACTAATATACGGACAGCTTAAATTAGACAAAAGGAAAAATGTTAGTCTTGCATAGCTACTTGAACTCACTGTCATGAGATGCTGAGAGCCAGTAGCTAGCAGGGTGATGACACAGGTGCGTTTTAGCAGTATAATGAAAAGCAATTTTAATCCTGTACTTTGGGGACATGACTACCTTCTAGTGACATTAGAAAGTAACGTTGTATTTTTGCACGAAACCAGTGTAACAGTTCTGTGAGTTTGGGGGGGAGGAAGTTGTTAATAAAAGCTGAAATTGGTTATCTCCTGTCACCATGGCATCATTTTTGCAAGGGAGATGAAGTAGTGCTACATACCTCTAACCATCTATGGGCTGCTTTGGTTTTTAGTTTCAAAAGCCCTGAAAATAAGGGTGCTGCAGGTCTTCCACCTGTCCGTATTTTGCACTTCATATGTGTCTGTATTACGCAATTTCAAAGCAATGTGCAGCTTCTAATGAAATGCCCTACTGTGTGTTTCCTGCAAAGGTTGTGGATGGTACCCCGTGTAGCCCCGACTCCACCTCTGTCTGCGTCCAGGGACAGTGCGTGAAGGCTGGCTGCGACCGCATGATAGGATCCAATAAGAAGTTTGACAAATGCGGTATCTGTGGTGGCAATGGATCCACTTGCAAGAAAGTGTCTGGCACACTTGTTAGAGCAAAGTGAGTATGGGACTGCTGCTGTTACTTTGCTCTGGTGAATGTTTTGTGGGTGTAAGCTTTGGGTTTCCAAGTCAATGACACGTTGCCCCAGTTTATCCTTGGAACTGAAGTTTGATCTGTCAGAGCCATCTGACTGAAGATAACTTACAGTCCCAGCAAAAGAAAGCCCCCTACATGTGGGCGTGCCCCTGCTATAGCAATAACATGGGATGTTATCATCCAACCTTTTATGTTGCAAATCCCTTAATCCATTAATTCGACTAGGTTGGCAGCTCACGAGTTTAACACTTTGGCTTCAAATGAAATTCAGTTTTGTGCCAGGCAGATTCTTCCCTTTCCCAGGGAAGAGCGGAGGACTCAGTCTTTCTCTTTTCTTTTGGGTAGACCTGGCTACCATGATGTCGTCACCATTCCAGCTGGGGCAACAAACATCGAGGTGAAGCAGCGAAACCACAGAGGTGCAAGGCACGATGGCAGCTTCCTCGCCATCAAAGCTGCAGATGGCACCTACGTCCTCAATGGCGATTACACCCTGTCAACACTGGAGCAGGACATCACCTACAAGGGCAGTGTGCTGAGGTACAGTGGCTCCTCTGCTGCCCTGGAGAGAATCCGCAGTTTCAGCCCTCTGAAGGAGCCTCTGACCATCCAGGTCCTCACAGTGGGGGACCTGCCACAGCCCAAGATCAAGTTCACCTATTTCGTGAAGAAGCCCACGCAGCCTGGGTCAGAGAAGGTGCCCAGCAGAAAGAAAGAGTCCTTCAATGCCATTAGGGAGATAATCTCCTCCGAGTGGGTCATTGAGGAGTGGGGCGAGTGCTCCAAATCGTGTGGCTCGGGCTGGCAGCGGCGGGCAGTGGAGTGCCGGGACCCCCAGGGGCGACCGGCTGCTGACTGTGCCCAGGAGCTGAAGCCCAGCGACGTCCGTCCCTGCGCCGATGTGCCTTGCCCGCAGTGGCAGCTGGGGGACTGGTCGCCCTGCTCTAAGACGTGCGGGAAAGGTTTCAAGAAGAGACTGTTGAAGTGTATTTCTTACGACAGCAGCGTGCTTCCGCAAGAAAGCTGTGAGCCTTCCAAGAAACCGAAACACTTAATAGACTTCTGCAACGTTACGGACTGCAGTTAAATAGTATATGTTGGGAAAGCTAAATTTTTTTTTTAATATTTTATTTTTTTCCTTCCGAACAATGCACTGAAAAAAAGAGGGCTAGAGGCAGCGCATGTGTTTTTTGCATACAAAATTCATGGTGAGGATCCGTTGAGGTGGGACAGTGCAAATAGCTTTAGTTGGCATTGCATCCTAAAAATACCCTGGCAACTGAAAATTTGATAAAATAGCAGACCCGTGTCACTCATTCGTCTTCAGCAGATAAGGCCCAAGGGCATTATAATTGCCCTCTAAGTCTGTTACAAGTGAAACAAAACACGAGCCGTGCCCAAAATATGTTTAAGCGAACGTTTTGGGGTTTGGTTATTTCTCCCTTCCTTTGGATTTATATTGTGGTACTAATCAAGTCCCCAGGTGTAGGCAGGGAGGGAAAGGGGAGAAGAAAAGATAGCTTAAAATAATTGGTCAGGGCTTACCTACCTCACGAAGGGCAAAAAACAAGATCGGAAAAGGAGCTTTAACTCTTGTCATTCATGGCTGCTATTGTTTCAGAGAATAGTTTTATATAAAAATAAAGCCATATTCTCTACCTGTAAAGAGTAAGAAATATCAAGAACAGACAGTCAACTCCACAAATCACTAGAATGTCTTTTTTCTTTTTTTTTCTTAAGCATCTTTATGTCATCCCAGTGTGCCTGTCCATTTCTCTCATTGTGGTGACATTGTAATCCAGAGGCTAGAAAAAGTGGAAATATTCATGGAGCAGGTAGCATCTCCAAGTAGTTGCCCTTTGTGCCTTCTGCATACCTTCCACTGGCTTTTCTGATTTGAGCTTGGTTCTATCATCCTGTCAAACAGACTGATGGCATTTGTGAGCATTTGAGTCATGCTTTCACATTCAAATCTTTTGCCTTACCCCAGCCAATGGAAATTATTTGCATTTGGGTTAAAAAAAAATCAAAGAAATCCTGCTATGAATGGGAACCTCTCCTATGTGGCCTCTGATGGGTTTGTAGTGCTCAAATCACTAGTAAGGCGGGAAGACAAAGCTGAAGGATAGCAGGTCCATCCACAGCAGTACGCCAGCATTTGCATTAATTAAAGTTTGTGCCAGTCCATAGACAATGAGAGAATATGGCTTTCCATATGTACATATAGTAAAATATATTACTATAGATTTTTATATACTTTATAAGTATTTTATATTTCTTTCCCTTCTAGGAAGGGTTATAATTTGTAATAAATGCATATAATGAGCGTATTTATTTTTATACTTCTTGTCTAATGTGATCTTCTAAGTTATCGCTTTTTTAAAAGGACATATAACAAGGATAGAGTATTTATACAGTATAATATGTTACTAGAGGTAATAAATGAAGCCTATAAATTTTGGAAATGGAGCGTCTTTATTTCACTGGAGTAAAACTAGTCCATCGAGCAGAAACAGCTTGGAATCTAAGGCAAATGTTACAAAAAAAGCTAAACCACATTTTTCAAAATGACTGGTAGCTTAGGCTACTAATTGACTGTGTTAGTGAAGGGGGTTGGAAAACTCTACCCATAATGTCATATACCACTTTGGAAGGGGTAATTTTGTATTTTATTACTTAACCACTAACAGGGTGCTCAGCACTGTTGTTTCATCTTTTTTAAAAAATGGAGTGCAACTAGACTGATGCCACAGGTTTTAATAACTGCTTACAGAGGGAGTATTGCTGTCAGTGGTGTTTATAACTGACAAAGTACGTACAGAAGTGGCAGTTTTACCTGCTCCACTTAACCTTGCCCTACTGGGAAACAGGCGTTCAAAATTCAAAACCATTAACTAGCAGTCAGAGGTTTCCCTCACAAATTTCTGGAGGGCCTCCTGATCATGCTTTTCTAATTAGAAGTACTGTGTGAATGAGCTGTTCTAACACTGTTGGTAACACGTTTTATAATGTTAAAATACATACTAAGCATCAAGAAACTGATTTTTGCTCCCTCATTTCTGATCTCATGACTGCTGCAGTCAAGGGAAAATCTTCTGTTGAACTCGGTAGGATTTTTGCCATGGAATCTGAGACATCAGTCATTTATGAATACTTTTGGCTTTGTGTCATGTAAAAATCTATTAAAACTTCCTTTGCCAATGTTTGGACTCTGTCTTGCAGAAATAGTTCCCACTTTATTCTGTGGATAAAATCCTGGCCCCTCTAAAGCACAGAAAAATTCTCACCACGTCACACTTCATTGAGCATTACTTTGTCTTTGACATGCAAAAGTACTGGGGAACGTGTTGCTTCTAACAGTATTTAGGAGGAGTGATCACTGTCTGTGTTTATAAATACTTGGCAGTGTTTATAAATACAAATACTTTGTATATATACACACATATATTTTACTACAGCAGGTTAAAATTGGGAATATATACATTTTCAAAAGAAAAAAAATAGTCATTTTTATTTTCTGCTGCTGTTCTTACTCCTCATAGACTTCCTATCTAACACGTAGCTGTTGGTTGGTATTGCCTGAAACACAGTCCATTTAAGATGCCAAGGAGTTCCTGAAAGGCCAAACTCCTGCAACTACAGAACTGGCAAGGTCCCACAACTGCTGGGTGATGGTGATTGCCCAAGTTGCTCTCATCAACTTAGAAGAAACATTCAAAGCAAGGCTAAGAAAGTCTCGTGGAGGAAACAGCTTCTCCCAGACCTACCCATATCAATTAAACCAAGCCCAAGGTGCTGACATACTCTCACATCTTGCGGTAGCCCTTAAGGAGGCTCTTGAGAGAGAAAAACAGTGTTTTGCAGGCACTGCCTTTCAAGCTGAAGGGAATTTAGATCCAGTCAAATGCAGCAAATTCCCCCTTTTTAAACAAAAAGTGCCGAGGTGTTCTGCATTACCTAGGTTAGATCAGTCAGCACCATGGCTAACTGGAGCCAACTGAGGAGTCCAAAGGGATGAGGGAAATCAAACACATGAGGTATTTTACAATAACAAATGGCAATAACAACTACTTTTTGTTACCTTGCAACAAGACTTGCAAATTACTTCATAACAAAATGGGTGATGAGCTAATAAAAAGTTATGATATAATGGCAGCCTGTTTGCTATGGTGGCATTCAGAGCATAAACAGAGCAGCAGAAGGTCAACTTGTTACCCGTATTTGTAGCAGAGCTGACCAAGACTGCATTTCCAAGTCATACTTGAGTGACTATGTATTTTCCTTTGACTAGATTATGAATTCTTAGCAGTTGAATCTGTTACACAGTAATATGGTTCATGAAATTATATCCTATTTTTAATAGAGCTGGGTTATAGAGAATTTGCTCCAAACAATGCATTAATTAAGCAATGCAGTCAAAGAACTGCTCTCTTCCAAAGCACCCTTTAGTTACAAGAAAGTCTGCCGCTCTGGGTGACCCAGCAAAGGGAAACGAGTGACAACAGTGGAACATAGTTCAGCCGCGTAGCAATCGAGATCACAATGAAACACATCCCGTACACCAGGAGTCGAGCAATTTATAGCCTTTATTACAAAGGGCTGGATAGTCAAGTGCTTTTGGTGGGCATGTTTGTTACTGTGAGCAGGCATCACAACACTTTATTGCTGACTGATAAGGTACGCTCTCAGGAGCAACAGTGGCACTGAAGCTTGTCCTGGGGTGAGTGTTAAGAGCTGGTGCTTTCTGCCAGCCCAGGTGCTCTCTCCCCAGGCCAGGGCCACTGGGCCCACCCATGCTCAAACGGGCTTCAGACCCTAAACGAAGATTGTTGTTTTCAATCAAGTTGTCTCAGCTGTCCAGCTTGAAAAGTTGTGTGGGAGGTTTCCAGCATCCAGCATTTCAGCTGAGGATGACATCACACCAATTTGGAGCCAAACTGGTCCTGGGTTCAGAGAAGCCAGATGCTATAGCCTTTTTCTTTTTTTTTTAAAACATTTTAGTGTCATCAGATAAATGGGTTTAGCTGAGTAGTGTGGGCTTGGTAGATGAAATCTGTATCTTCAACTGTTTTCAGAGGTGTGGGGAGAGGCAGGTATCTGAATGAATGAAAAGTGTCTTCTTTAATCACTGTTCATGTCATTGTGTTCAAGGCTGAGTGATCTTCCGGTTCCTGATAAGGCTGAAGTCTCTCGGTTGGCTGAGTGGGGCAAACAAAAGCAATGTAGTGAGTAGTTCTTTGCCATTTCAGGTATCAAAAGACTGACAAAAAATGCCTTCCAGCCTTTCAGTGGCCTTAAAGAGTTTGGCATTGGGACAGAACTCCAGGCTGAGAGCTAGAGCTCCAGAACCCAATCTCCAAACTTCACCCTCTAAGTCATAAAATAGCCAAGAGTTTGAAGAGGAAAAGAGTTATGCTGGAGATTTACCTTCCAGGCTGATTAGATGTAAAATTGTGGTATCTAAGTCTGGGTAACCACTGTAAATGCTGGTACTAGAAAATTTGGAGTAGCTGTTTTCCTGTGGTACAGTTAAAATCATAAATAATATTATTTACTGCTTGAAACTGTATTAACAGTAAACAGAAAAAAAAAAAAGGAAAAAAAAAAAAAAGAACAAACCAAGCCCCACAATATATGATAGGGTTCTTAAGCTGCTGCATTCCCTTCTCTTTAGTCAAATTGTTGTAAAAACAAGAGATGCTGATGTTGCCCAAATAACTGTTTTGCCACTGTTTGTATTACATGTAGTTTTAGAGCAGAGAAAGGTTGGTTGCTGTTATATAAGTTGGTTCTATTTGAGCTTTCAGAGTAAGGCAGTGATTCTATATACCTGGTATGAAAAAAATCCTGAAATTGTTTAGAGCTGCTATATACCTTAGCAGCTGATGCCTGCATTTCAGAGCCCTCAGTTGCCTGACTGTATTTGGAGCTGTAATTTTAATGTCAGGATATAGACTTCGAGAATAAAGGCCCCAGAGTTACGTATATGAACAACGCTCTGATTTGCCAGGTAGTCGCAAAGCTGGCATTTCTTCTTCTGAAATGCAGCTCCATATAGCTCGTAACATGGCAACTGGATTCCCTCATTTGTCGTTTCACGGCAGCTTTCTTTCAAATCAACGTCTCCAAGCATGCTGCATATGTTTCAGTAGAAGCACAGCTTCTACAGAAAAACAAGCAAGCCCTTTGCTTTTATCATTGCCACATCACAAGTGGGTAAGCAGATGCAAAGTAATATGATTTGTTGAATGCTGTAGGACAAATAGGTGATATGGTCTAGGTGGGGGAAAATTTTACACAAAGTATCTTAACCCACTAGCTATGTTAGGGAATGGAGAAGAAAATGCTCCTAAAGAAATTCAGAAAGGCAGCTTCAGAAGAATAGCCAACCCCTTAGCAAACACTCCCACCATAATGTCTGGCTTCTGCTCATCAGCTGGCTATGAAATTGCTCACACAGCTTTGCTTCTACAGCCTGACGTTATTCTGGGCCTCATGCACCTGGGAAAGCTTTTCATCCCATGCAATTGCAAACATGCCTACCAACCTCCATTTGGAGAGAAGATCAAATTCTCCTGTGTGATATGGTCACGACTACTTAGTCCTCAAGGCAAAGAGGGTATAATTAGGTGAAAAGTTTTCCCTAGCAAAGGTCACCCAAATATAGCAGACTGATCAGCCACACCCACACCCCCAGAAAACAGGCAAATCCCTAGGACATGTCTAGGCTACAACAGGAGTGTAAGTAAGCATTCAGTAATAGCCCTCATTTTGCATAAACATTTGCATTTTGCCCCATTTTACATAAATAGAGTGCACTGTTATAACTTGTGAAGGCAGAAAAAGAACAGAACAGGAGATTGCCACCTCTCCTAGCAGCATCTGCTTGGTAGCTCTTCCATGGCAGCACCAACCTTGATGCTTTCCTAAAAAACCAGCAGCTTCAGACTTGCATTCATGCTTGATATTCCGCCTCAAAATGCAAAAAAACCTCTATCAACAGAAGGGAAGTCAAAACATAGTTTTCAGGTTCACAACAAGTGGTGCTACGAACATGATGTTTTAATAAATGCTTCCCAAAGCCTGGGGCAGACTGATTATTGCTGGAGATGAAAGTAGCATTGTTTAGACTCACAGATCTATTTTATGGTACCCAACAGTGTAAGAGGGTGCTGTGCAAAAGAGATTTAATGTTGGGCAATAGGAGTAGGGTTTCATACGGTACCTTTGCTGCAAGCTGGCTACATGTGCTTGATAGCTTCAGCGTGAAAGGATAGTCCTTTGTCATTTTGCAGCCCATGACCATAAGCTAATGCCATCCCGGATGTCTGGACAATATTTAAATTTAAGCATCCCAAATCTAAGCTGAACCAGTGCAAAATCTGTCATCCTTAATATACTGTACTTTTGTGTAAGAGTGCTCCAAAACTAATTTGAGTTTCTACCAGCTCATGATGCTTCCCAGATATTCCATTTGAAAATTAATATTTTCTCCAGTATTAGTTGCACTCAACTATAATATATTTTCCTACAAGCACAAAAAGGAGCTGCTTGTTCCAATATAGTGGGAACAACTGAAGCTAAAGGAACAGGGAAGTCATATGGTAGAGATTATAATCAGGCAAGCTGAGAGCAGTGGCCATTTTAATTGTGCATCAATATATTTTTCAGTGTAACTAAGACAATATTCCTGTCTTCTCCCAAACAATTTAAATATATACTGCTACTTTTGAAAGATTTTTCATTTACAAAACTGGAGATGAAATTAGGGGTAAGAAACTGAAATTCAATTATTTGGATTAAAAATTCCTCTGTCAAACAACACATGTTAATGAGGAATCTTTTCTAATTATTTATTCTAATTGAAAACAAATGCCATCAAAAATATGAAGCTTTAAAACAATTCACTTCTGTTTTTCTTATTCTGTTTTCTTCAACTTTCTGACAGCCAGACTGACAAAAAAAAAAATGGATGCTACAATATCAAGAAAGTGGGATGCTCAAAGACATACACTGAAAGCACAACTTAGTACAAAAAAGTGGGTCATCCTTCAACATCTGGCAGATGGGCTAAATTTGACATGACCAGGGCATCGTTTGTATTAGAAGTGGCTTCAACATTGCAGAGATATTGACCACATCCTACTAAAGTCTGTCCTACTTCTTTCTCACAGATATGATCCACTTTTGGCTACCAAGAGCTTTGAATAATTAACTCAAGCAAGAAAAACATGAAGTACTCTTTAAACTGAGTTACAAAACTGGCCTGTAGCTACTTTAATAAAAGAAAGATGTCTTGTGGGCACAGCTCTGATTCAACAGGGCACTTAAGCGCATGCTTACACCCATGGTGATTTAGGACAGCACTGGTTAAACCTGAGAGAGACAAAAGAAAAAATTCCTTCTTTTGTTTAATCTGAATCTTAACTACATGTCGAATTAACTCCAGAGGCCAAATTTGGATTAGAAGTTTCCAATAGAGATAAAACTGTGTGAGGTGAGGGAAGGGAAGGGAAGGGAAGGGAAGGGAAGGTAGGGGTAGACTTTTGTGGAGCATTTCATTGTGGAAAATTCTGAACCATGTCAGAAATTAGATTTCATAAGCAGGCCTGGGCAGATTTAGAATTGAATTAAATGCGNAAGTTTCCAAGAGAGATAAAGCTGGGTGAGGCAAGGGAAGGGAAGGGAGGGGAAGACTTTTGTGGAGCATTTCATTGTGGAAAATTCTGAAACATGTCAGAAATTAGATTTCATAAGCAGGCCTGGGCAGATTTAGAATTGAATTAAATGCGAGTAATGTCCATCTCCTTTTTTCTCCCAGTTAACCAATACACACATTTGTGGATATGCTAAAATAATGAAGACTGATGTTTTCCATTTCTCATTATCCTCCTGTTGGAACAAGTGCAGAGCACAATACAGAAGCACTAGAGGGACTCAGCTGCCTTTGATGAATAAATTTTAAAAAAGATTAAATAAAACCCTACACGTTTCCTCTTGATTCTTTTAATTTATAGTTTTATTTATTTGCACTTTTAAAGAGATAATAGTTGATGTCAGAAAGGAGAGCCCCCAGAGTGACATCTGATTTCAGCTTCAGCTGGAGTGGATCCAAGGGGAGACTAAACAGCTGCCTGGCAGACAAGAAGGTCAGAGGCATTAAAGACTATAAATGTTAAAATCCTGCATAAAATAATTTTGAATCTGATATAAGCTAGCAAAAGCCAGGCAATTCAGAGTTAATGCTTCCATTTGCATAGGGGCAAAAAATTGTATAAGTCTGTTTCCAAAGCTCAGTCTGAAGTAATGGATATTATCCACATAAGGACACTGGCTTTGGTGAGGCTAAGTCATATACTTACAACTTTATTCCAGGTTTTAAATTAGATTCCTGTCGGTCTGACTTTAAGGAGATTGATATTATTTAAGCCTGTGGCACAGATGTTCTCAGCACTGCATGATTGCTTTAACTGCAAGGAATGAATGAGAGAGCTCCTGCCTTTGGGTTGTAGCACAGAGGAGGAGGACGCAGAGGCAGACACCTGCCTACTGAAGACATCCCTGATGCTGGGATACCCTCAGTGCTGGGAGGGCAAGAGCTGGGCTTTGCAGCTGGACTCTCCTACTGGAACATGGGCCTTCAAAAGTTTCTGGATGAGAGTTCATGGATGACACTTACAGAGTATTTGTTGGAAATTTGACAGGCATGTGAGCACTTGAAACATCTCTGGGTTGCTTACAGCAGTGTGGAAATTTCACTTTCTAGTACTCAGAGGGACATGTAAAGACTTGAAGGAGAAGATGAAGATGTTGGCAACATCAGCCCATTTAAAGTTAGTGACATCATCTTGGTGCCAGCAGTGCTTTGGGGTTTTGCAAAGCAGCCTCTCCAGCCAGGTTCCCCTTCCCAGCTGCAGATAGTGGCATTTTCCTTGAGCTCCAGGGCCGCCTCTAGGCCACAGCCCAATCGAAACCCCCTCCACCGTGGGGCCAAGCACAATCGTATGTGGCCTGCTGCCAGGGTGAACCTGATCTGAGCTCAGAGCTACCAGAGTAACTTGCATATTTGGCATCACTGATTCTATACATCAATGGTTTCCCTTGAGACACATGTTCTGATCGGTAGCATGCAAATTATTTGTTCAAAGAACAAAAAATAAAGCCAAGGTTTGCACGCTCCATTCCCTAAAGGTACCAGGAGAGAGCTTCCCATTGGAAACAGCTGATCAGATGAATATTTGCAGACTACCTAATATGGAGCAACAAAGCTGCCTGTAACGATGAATAGGGCATAACTTCCAAGAATAGTGATAGCAGGTCGCAGTTATTCAGCTCAAGCAGCTTTGCAGTGGCGACACTACAAAGGACCTTGTTAAATCAAGGGGAGGATGAAATCTAGTTTATTGTCTACAGCAGAGATCTGGTTTAGTGACTTAGCCTGAAGAAGAACGCTATGTTAGATGACAGAAAATACAATTTTATAAAGTTACTGTACTTACAATCTAGGTGTATTCAGGTGTCAGTTCTGGGGGAGAATCACTTTTCTTTTTAATGTCAGTGACACCGAAGGGTCCTTAGACAGAACTGGGTTTGACTCAGAAAATTGAGGTTTAACCTGTTGTTATCCAGACAGCCCCAGCTCTGCATTCATGAAGACCTGGGCTGTTGTAGAGCAGTGCTGGGAGCTGTGTAGTGGGAAAGAAGACTGGATTTTTCAGCACCAGGAACATGGATCCTACAATTTGCATTAGGTTTCAGTTGGATGCCAGGAACGTGTTTCAAGGAATGGAAATAATTTATTACTCAAGACCTGAACTACTGAAAGATAAGTGTTTGGCACATACATTTTTGCAACTCTAGAGAATTTTTAACTTACAGGCATGCTGCTTAGATGCTTTTCATCTCAATTCACGTGGCCATGGGTTTTTCCACCTACCTGTGTATCTGACATCCTGAATGTCAAGTGGCCTAAATCTACTTCACATTATCCTTCAGTGGAGCCTGATGTATATTGGAGCCAGCCAGTTCTCTTCTTGCTTTGGATCTACCCACACGTCTGACTAGTGAGAGCTTGTTTGCTTTTGCTAGGGGCTGTTTGACAGACTCACACAAGACCTGCCTAAGTAAGGCTTGCTCTTAAAAGCATTGCTGGCATAGTAATGTCATTGAAGAACGTGGAAAAGCAAAACACAGCCCAATTTGTTATAACTGTAACAGCAAAAAATCCTAATGATATGCACTTATACTGGCCTAAGTCCTTTATTCTATTCTGAGAACTGATCTAAGCTATACCAACAAGGAAATTTCATTCGCTCATCTAAATTAGGTTTGCACTTTCACATGCACAGAAATAGCTGCACTGGTTACAGCCATGTTGGCAAATCCAGTTACACACAGACAAGCATAAAATAGCTTTCTCTCTCTTGCGTGCTCTAGGAAATCAGCCTCCCTCTCCCTGTTGGTGTTGATGTTGGGTGGGAGGAAAAGGAAGGCAATAACTCTGTTCTCTCTACTGCCTTTCCGTGCTTCTCAGAGGTGCAGGAGATCTCAAGTCCAGCATTCCTGCTTTGCTCTCTCGTTTCAAACTACAGTGTAGTGGGGCTGTGAAGGAGGTTGGATGACACATCTTCTCTTACATGTCCCCATTCCCCTGCTAGTTATCCACTACCTTTAAGTATTTGAGCTGTCAGAAACCTGGGGGAGATTTCAATGTATTTCCGGGAACTGGGTAGCATATGAGGTTTGCTGACACCTCCACCAAAACCATCTTAAAGGATGTAACTTTACACAAATAAGCATCCAATACCTGGGAGAGTTAAAATTTCACCTCACTTGCCATTTCAGCTGGCTGAAGATAATAAAACCCACGCCATATGCTTTTCAGCAGGGTCTGTGATGGAGAAGCTGGCAAACTCTCAGAAGACAAAGCAGCACTTTAAAATCTGAGAACGGCAGCATTATTTCTGGAAACAATAAATTATATTTTTAAACAATTTAATATTACAATCCTTTGAAATCTAAATGTGAAGGCAGTGTCATGCAGAAGCAATGGTTACAGCAGTCTTGTTTAAGCTTAAATTTAACATCAAATAGTCATTACAAGCAAGCTTTGTTCCCTAGCAATAAGATGTCTGCACATTACAGATGCACGACTTCTTCAAAGAACTGCCAGATTATGGGATTACTCTAAGGAAAATTTCGCAATGGCATTTGATTCCTTCCTGATGAAGTGATTTTCCACAACACTTTGCTCTTATAGCATATTGGCAGATGAAGAGAGACTGGGGAATGAAATGCATTTGCTAGTACTACATAGTAATGATAAATGCAAACCTCAGTGTCTTGATTAAGGAGTCCAGCCCTATGGATATACTTATAAAGCCATGTGAGGTAAATGCGGTTCCCTTTATAAGATGAGGAAGATTGGTCCATTCCTCTTAGCAAAGTCACAGCAGGGAGGTTTGGGCCCAGAACTGTTAAAATCACAATTATGACTGGAAACACTTATCAAGTAGAGTTTGAAATATTCCAGATTCCCCAATATGTCTAAATTGTATGCAGAGCAAGGATGGCATGGCTGCAGGAATAAAAGCAGGAAGATGCAGAGCTATACCACTTGCCTCCATCAAGGGGAAACAGAGGCAAGTGGCCAGGCAGCCCCCACTCTGACAGAGCTGTGAGGGACCCAGCAGCTGTTTGGGTGGACTCCCTCCATGTCAGGGACTTGAAGCAGCTTTGCTGAGGAGGTGCTCCATGTCGCCTGAGGGTGGGAAGTCCCTGGGACTCCACAGACTCCTTATCCTGCTGAAGGAGAGGAACCAATGGCAGCAGGGGTCAGCATCTGGCCCATTTAGTAGTTTTAATACTTCACTAGTATTTAATTACAGGCTGTTCCAGCTGAGAAAGACCACAGATTCAGATAAGGCTTTCGACTTGGAAAATCTTCTTGTGTGCTGCTCTGACAAGAGAAACACACAGGAGAGAGGAGTGGTCTTAAAGGGTGGTCTCCAAAGAAGCAGGTCTTAGCACTACTATTTTCTTTGCAGTAAGTATGAGTCAGATCCTTTTTTTCTCCAGGTTCACAAACCCAAGGGCTGTTCCCAAAGTAACTCCACCGCTTCCAGGGAATGACCATGTCCTCGCTCCCAGCCAGTGGCATGCTGGGAAAGCCATGCACACAAGCAAGAGTCAAGCATCCCAGGCCAGGAGGTTGCCTGCACCTTCCCTTCTTGTTCCATGCTGATTAGTTTAATGTGAGCCAGGTGGTGAATGCAAGAAATGTGCCTTGGAAGAAAAGACTGAGTGGACATGTTGGCAACAGCCCTTGAATTAGCTGCAGCTGGTTGAATCTGGGGCAGTTGCTTTCTCTTCCTCTCCCTGTAAAATGCTTTGTGCTATAGTGCTGCAATAATACAGCTAATTACAGGCCAATGTTTGATGTCAGTGATGGAGGTTAAGATGTATTGTGATGCAGTCTTTAATTACTAAATTTCTTGCCTTTAGGATACTTATCTTTACAGCCCGTGTGTTCTTTTATGTGTGTAATAAGTAGTGAAATTATACTGTTGGTGAGTTTAAGATCAAGAAGTAGACTATTATTTTTAAGTGGCTTTATCAGAAACAACTATTTTTGAGAGCGGGAAGCCTTTTTGTTGTTGTTTGAAATGTAAATATTGTGCAATGGTGTATGTGACGCAAATGTTAGAAAGGAATTCTGAGAAGCTGTTAGAAGGTGCTAAAAGACATACTGAGTAGCCTATTTGTAATGGTTGGAGTAAAGATAATTTATCCCTTATTTTTATATTAATCCATAGCTTTTTTTCATCTCAGTAGTTGCTCAATTAAGCAAATATTTTATTTTTGTTGTGGTTTTTAGTTTAAAATTGGGGAAGATTGTTTTTTCCTTTGTCAGGGGCTGACTAGGTCTTTCAAATGTGATGGGCTTTACATTAACAAATGTCCTTGTGTTATTCAAGCACAACAGCAGAGCATAAAATCCTGTCTCTGCATGTTGTACAATAAGCAGCCACAGTATCTGGGCCATATAGTCTTCTCTTTCTGCACTGAAAATCTTGCTTTCTTTTTATCTTTTTTTTTTCCCTGCCATGCATGAAATGTGCACTTTTCTTGGAAATAGAGAGTGCTAAAATAAAAGGAGTTAATGTACAGGGTGAGATAATGTAATGTCTGTTTTGAAGCAAAATTTAAACTCCCTGTTGAAATTAAGGATGAGTTTCAGTTCAAAATCAATGAGATACTGTTAGTCCCTGCAGCACCCTAGAATAATTAAGCTTTTGTTTTCTTCCTTGCACCTAGACTGATACCACCTCATACCCTCCACTTCCTCCCATTTCTGAAAGGAGAAGATATATACTCATTACATAACTGTGCTCTGTAACCCTCCCTCTCTTCCACCAACAGAAATAAATAGTTGGACAGACTTTACTGCTTTGGCTCCTGACCCCTTCCCATGCCCAGCGGGTGATGCAGGGACTCAGAGATGGGGTCAGCAGGGTGCTCAGAGAGGGCACCACTGTTTTTTATGCTCTCTGCTGGGCACAGGCACCTTCACCCCCAGTCTAGGGGGGATGGACACCATGCCTGCATGGAGCTGCTGTCTCTGCAGCCACCCCTACCCATTCTGACCTTCCCTGTCAGCGGAGGCCTCTGGTGCTTTGTAGTCCCTTTGATCTGAAGTGAGGGCCAGGACACAGTGACCTGTCGGGCAGGCTGGAACAGGTAAGGTCACCTCTTCTCCACCTAAGAGCACCTTCTGCTTTACCTTTGTGTCTGCTGTGAGGTCATTTATCTCTGCCCTCATCTTGTCACCTTGGTTTCCCCTAGCCAAAGAGAGTGGACAGCCTACTTTGCTATTAACCCTGTAGAGTCAGGAAGGACAATATCAACCAGGTAAACAAGAGATGTGCATGACAGAAAGGGAACCCAAATGGGCAATACCAACCCCAGTGGCAGGGTCAATACCCCTTTGCAACCACAGGAAGATGCACTTTGTCTGATACTTGAGCAGCCCCAGAGAAAGCAGTAAGCATGAAACAGAGCCTGTGCAGAGATGTTTGAGGGCTGTTGGCCACAGGTGATATGTCTGGCAGCTTGCGGCAGCAGGGTGAGAGTGGCTGAGGAGGCAGGTGGCCATGTCTCCTCAGGGAGAGGGCTCTTCACAGCAGAAGCGGTGCAGAGCAACCTGGCTGCAGGCCTGTGAGATATTTTAATTGCGCTCTTGTATTTACCTTCTGCAAAGTGTTCACGTGAATTAGTGAACACAACACCCAAGTCATTATTTACAGAGATCAAGCCATGAGGATAGAGGAAGCACTGAAACATATCTTTCTGCTGTTTCTGGGTAGAGAGCGAGGCAAGGGATAAACTGTATTTCAGGAAGGGGGAAAAATACCGCACAGGCGGTATCTAAGGATTCTGTTCCTAAACAGAAGTGACATTTAGGTAATAACACAAATTAATGAAATCTAGCAGTCAGTTTGCTTTTCAGATGGAAGTTTTAATTCATAGATGTAGGTAATTATCAGTTACCTACTATCAGTTACCTATCAGTTACCTGCCTCTAAATTTCCTGAGCAACAACTCTATTTAGAACCACTGAGAGCAGAGATATCTCTTTAGCTCTTTCTTTTCTTTCTTTTTTCTTTTTTTTTTTCCTTGGCTGGGGGGTGATGAATGAACATGGAGGAGGATTTTTTTCCTGGAGAAAAATGTTAAGGTTGTGTAAAAGCAATAAATCTATTGGACAGAAATTTGCACAAATGCTCCAGAGCAGGATATGAGGCCTGTGAACACAGAGTTAAACCAACTGCAAGGAGAGGCTCCCTTTCCTTACACAAGCACTGAAAGGAGGATCTAATTAAATGACACCTTGGGAGGTGCGGAATAGAAGATGAGGGAGGCTTATAGGACAGACTAGACCTTAACGTGCTGCTTTTCTGTCCATTTTTGTTGACATTATTTCAGTTTCCTGCTAACAAAACTTACTGGGAGGAGAAAAGCCTTGTTGACAATTAATATATTTTGCTTTTTCAGTCTGCATTTGCACTATCTGGATGGCTAGCAGTCATCACAAGTCAGACCTCTTGTAGATAGATCTTCAAGACTCCAGTCATCTGCCACATGGCATGTACATTAAGTTCATTTGAACTTGTTACACGATATTGCCATGTCTCAGGTTCCCTCTGCCAGCTCATATATTGCATTAGTGACATTCCTGCCATGGCTCTGAGCAGTGTGCTGAACACACTGACAACTTTTATGAGCATCATAAAATAAATGGTTTAGTTCATCAACTCCAGGCTGAGCAGTGCTGGCATAGTCATTGCCCTTAGATCAAATAGTCTTTGGACCATTTAGGCCAGGCCTTTGGGACAGAGGAAGTCCCTTCCTATGACAGTACAGCACATAGCATGGAGATGCCTTGGCCTGCAGCTGGGATGCTCATACCTTAGCACAGTGTGATCACCCAGGAACAATTTAAATTTTGGTAAAAACTAAGGTAAAATATTTGTTGGTGCTGAGCACCCATTATAGCTGCAACAGGTCATGTTCAGCTGAGAAGAATTGAGCTCAAAGCCCATTGCAATAGGAGCAAGCCAGATTTGATAGCTCATATTTAGTGGCTAAATTACTCTGGAAAGACAAATTTGTGTGCCCAACGTGGTGACAAGGACTCCAGGGCACTTTGAAGTCTGTACAAAAGAAAGAAAACCTAGTGCTTCTCAGAAAACATGGGCTTGCCAAACATCCTCAGGATAGTCCTGCCTGTTAAGAAGACACTGTGAACACCTTCTCGGCAATGTATTTAGGTGCATCTTGGAGAACTGCAGTTCCCAGTATCTTCACTGGAGAAAGATGGATATGTTGGAAGAAGATGGAGGTGGCCAGGGAGGTGTAGTAATTCAAACCATCAAGATTTCTGCCTCCTCCCTGGGATCGCACTACTCAGGCTTCATGTGACAAGTAGCTACCTCCAGTCAAGTTCAGAGACACAAATCCCTGCCTCCTTTTGCAGAGAAGGGTCAAACCTCAGTGTCTCCATGACATTGGACCTCATTCCCCTGTGCTGCTGACATTAAAGGTATGGTCTTAGAAACAAGGGAGAGAGAAATACAACATTGCGGAAAGTTTGAGAGCAGACTTAGGCCAGAGCGTATTTAGTTTCCCTTCACTAACTCTACTTCCTTCAAAGAGATAAAAGTTTGACAAAATGGATCCTTTTGGAAACAACTGCAGAAAGAATGATTTTGCGTCAACACATGAAAGTCAAGCTTTAAAACTCATGCCCCAAAACCTCATGCAAAATACTATGGCTCCTTCAATTATTAACTCCAGTTCTCTTTCTGGTTCAGCATTGTCTAAAAATAGACACAACAACGGAAGTACTGTGAGCAAGTAGTGGAGATTGCACCACATGTATGGTTAGACAGGCTTTGATTTTCCAGCATTGGTTTCTTTTTCCAGTAAATACTGTAAATTAATAATATATTATTATTTGTGAAAAGAAACCTTTCAATAACGTGGGAGTCTAGAAAATTAAGGAGACCTGGGAAAGGGAAATGAAAGCAATTCTTCACAGGTTGTATAATTTGATGCAGTTTGTAACATTGTGTCACATTAGCTCACTAAACAGTCTTAAGCCAAGACCTAAGTTTTAACTGTAAAAACTCTTAAGTTTTACTTTTTTTTTAGCTAAGCAAAATAAGTAAATAGAATAATATTTTAATTTTTTGAATATATATATAAATACAGACATGAGTAAGCAACATCTGAGGTAATATTACAGATACATCAGTTATTGTCCTGTACTTCATTAATAGTATATTTGCTTGATTTTAAGAAATTGTGTCTCTATATTTTTTGACTGAACTAAACAGCATGAAATCTACAACACAGGCCAAGCTAGATGTGAAGACCAGAAAGGCCCTTTAACGGTTCTCATAAAATCCTTCAACTTGCAATCTCCATGGTGTTTTTTTTCGTAAAAGGTGTCACTATTTCCAGTTGCAAAGGCTTGTGAAGGGCATGCAGGAAGCAGAGTTGCATAATTATTCTCCCCTTACCAGTGCTTATATGAAATTCTAGCTATTTTCTTCATCCTGTGGTCTTGAATGATTTTCCAGTGCATTCAGTTTCAAATAAGCTTCTATACATGCAGTATGGCAAACTGACTTTTCGAATCTGCATAAAAGCACAGGAAAGTTCAGGGCCACGACATTTATTTATTAAAATTTTGCTCAGTAGGCTAAAATACATGAATAGAAATGAATCTTCTCAATATCAAGCATGTCCTAAGGCAGCAGCTTGCAAAATAACGTTAACCGTGCCACTGGTTCTAATTTTATGTTATAAATTACTTATTTCACAGTACTCAGTGTATTAAGAAGAGTGTGACCAGCAGGTTGAGGGAGGTTCTCCTCCCTCTCTACTCTTCCCTAGTGAGACCACATCTGGAGTACAGTGTCCAGTTCTGAGCTCACCAGTTCAAGGGAGACAAGGAACTACTGGAGATAGTCCAGCAAAGGGCTATGAAGTTGATCAGGGGACTGAAGCATCTCTCTTGTGAGGAAAGGCTGAGAGACCTGGGTCTGTTTAGCCGGAAGAAGACTGAGAGGGGATCTTATCAATGCTTATCAATATCTAAAAGGTGGTTGTTAAAAGAATGAGGCCAGACTTTTTTCAGTGTTGCCTAGTGATAGGTCAAGGGGTATTGGGCACAAACTGGAACACAGGAAGTTTTGTCTGAACATAAGGAAAAACTTCTTTCCCTTGGAGATGACAGAGCACTGGAACAGGCTGCCCAGAGAGATTGTGGAGTCTCCTTCTCTGGAGACTTTCAGAACCTGCCTGGATGTGTTCCTGTGCAACATGATGTAGGCAAACCTGCTTTGGAAGGGGAGTTGGACTAGATGATCTCCAGAGGCCCCTCCCAACCCCTACCACTCTGTGATTCTGTGATACTCTTCCGAGGCAGTGTCTGGCTTGTACACATGCATAGCAGAAAGTCCTTGTAACTTCTTATTCCTTGCCTAAATATACTCTTCCTCTCATATGTCTCTGAGGAGGCAAACAAGGTTCTGCCATCCCTGCCCATAGTGGCTCCCTTCTACGAGTCCTACACATTGTGAAGCCCGTCTGAGCATCGTCTTTCATGTGCTCCTCTAGCTTCAACAGTGACTGTCAGAAGTTTTGGGTTTACCCTGCGTTTCAGTCAGCAATTTCCATATTTCCTTTCTGGATTCTTTGGAGATAAGTAACCTATGACTCCTCTGACAGGGCTCATTGTTATGAATCCATTCAGTGTATTGTCTGATATTTTAATGAAAATTTCTTTCAGGGTTTCCACATCTGTGTGTTGAGATGGGAATAATGTATGAACCGAGATGTTCTGCCTACAAGTCATCACAGTAGGTTTCCAATGACCAAATCTTGCTTTAGTCAGTGAACACAGCTTCCACCTAGGGATTTCACTTCTTCCTAAAAATACATCTAGGCTTTCACATTAGTGTCACTACAGAAAATTCACTCGTCCTTTGCACTTGCATGCTTTCAGACACAAGGACAGAGTTGCTCTCACTCAGTTACAGTTTGGAAAGCAAGTCCTTTCAATCTGGTTCCTCCACAGCAAAATAAAACAAATGAGATAATGGGCTGGTAGGTGTATTATTTATGTCAGCTTTTCAAGGAGCTGTGACTGGCCAGCTTCATGTCAGGTGCCCTTGACATCCGAGAAAAGAGTTTTCATTCATGTTGGAACTAAGTGAAGATTTTATTGATGTTGGCTTGGTAGTGTTCAGTAAGGGGATAAATTCTGATACTGCTTTAGCATATATAAGGTTCATAGTTTGGGGGATTACTGTGATATTTGAAGTACCTATGGATACATTTTTAAACTTACCTACTCCTCTCACCAAAGTCCTTCCAGGTGGAATTTAAAAAAATGTTTGGGGTTTTCTTTTCATGTGGAAGATTCCAGCAATTTAGTTTTTGATCATGTAGTCCACACAATATTAATTTGTATCTCTACAGTTTCTGTAAGTTTTAGATGACTACACATTGCTAGATATTTTTTCTAGCAGAAATGGAGTAGTCAACTGTCATCTTGACTTGTTGGAATGAGAATACTAATAAGGATGTCTTAGAAGAGGAAAACTGTCATAACAGCAAAGAAACTCAATTATGGTTCCAGCTAACATAAAATAAAGATGGTCATTCATTTGTAATCTGCTTTTCCCTAAAGTGTACAGGCAGTCTGTGAGGCGCAAGAGTCAAGAGGCAGTGTCATTTGCAGTTATTTAAAAGAAATATGCAGAATATAGAATTCTCCCTTCACATACCTTATACAGCTTGAAATTGTTATTTTATTATTCCTTCTGCTTGTTTCTGTTCATTGCTGACCTTCATTTCTTGCCAACGGTGTAAAGAAGGGATGGGGGAAGCTGGACTCTGGAGGTCAGACATCGTTGTGGATATCCTCACTCCCTTTTCTCCCTTTGCCCATTTCTCCATCAATAACCTAGAGTCGTTAACTTACTTCTTCACTTTTGCAAAACATCTGAAAAAATTCAGAGTAATTGAAACTCCTTTAGACTCTCAAATCTCCACTTAGAAGGTAGGGCTATTATAGACTTTAGTGAGAGAATAACTTTTCATTTACAAAATTAAATTCATAGCAATTGCCTATTGTCTAAAGTGCTATTTTCATTATGGTTTTGTAGATAATAGTTGCCAGTTGGAAAATCTGACGAGTTTCCACAGATTGCATTTCTTTTTTATCGGAGGAAACACACTCGAACTCTGTGATTGCATTTTCTTTAATTTTTGTGGTCTGTAAAGGGAGAGATTCCTTGAACCTTCCCCATTACCTTTCCACAACCTCATCACTTCTCATGTCCAGCTCTACTTCTGAACATATGTTTATATTTTGTGATATAATGTGAGAATAATTGTGGCCATTACTCAGCCTGGGTGAATTTCATGGTAATTAATGTTTTGGTTTTTTGTTTTTACAAGATAAGTTGCCTAAGGGGTTGTATCTGCTTCTAAACTCCCCTCCCACCCCAGACTTCCTAAAATGATTATAATGTGAAAAAGTGCTTTGCTTTTGATGCAGTAGCCATCTGCATTAGGTGAAAAGGTTTGTATTTCTGCATTTCACATCTATTTCCTAAGCCAGCTAAGGGTGTCGTGCAAAATAAATAATCAAAATCTCTTTTTAAAGGACTGGGAGAGTAACAGCCTTCACTGTTAGTTAACTCTGGGAAAAAACTCTCACACAGATACAAGGAAAACAAATAATCTTCAATCCAGAAATCTACATGCTCAAATTACGCAGTCACTGGACCCCACTGCAATGTCTGGACTCACTGCAAACCCCACTGCTATAAATTATTCATCTTAAGAGAGCACCATTCTTGGACGGATTGCAAGACTGGGCTTGCAGTGGCTGATACTTTCTGTTCACCTCATTCTTAATTTTTTTGAGACAAAAAATGTGTATGCTAGCATGCAGATGGCACTAAAATGGCTGAAGGGATGAATTTGCTTCAGTAGAATACAGGCTTGTATTATTTTGCTGTACTTGAATAAAACTTCTTTGAGCATGCTGACTGCTATAATTTGATTGCTAAGAATGTAACCAATTTCAGGACTTAAATTGTGGAAAAAACAAAACAAAACAGGCATGGGGCTCGTAAGGCTTAGGAAATGGAATAAGCACTCAACATAATACTTTGCTAGATATATCAATGCACCACAAAGATTCAATCATTCAGGTATTCCTTGTGGTGTTCCTAGTCAAAGAGCAAAAGGTAACAGTTCCCATAATGTCTGCCTAACATATTTCATCTGAGCTAGCTAAAAGTCCTATCATGTTTATGATTATGTTCTTTCTCAATTATTGCAAGGCTGACAGTGGCATGCTCAAAACAGTAGCCATTAGAAGGCTATTCGGTACTATAACAGCCTATATGTTTTACTGCAACAAAAAGTCAGCCCCATTTTTGGGGCTACTTAGAAATGTGGCTGAAAACTGAAAAATCTCATGTATCACCTAGCAAGTGAGTGGGAAAGATGACTAGCACGTATATTAAAAGATGTATAGCATTCAACGATGTTTCCCAAATAATAAGAGTCAGAGAACACCTCTATACCAAGCTGCCTGTCAAAAAATAACCACTCTTAAAACAAATTACAAATTCCAAATAAGCTATGGCACAATGGTCTGTACTACAGCAGTGTGGCATCTCAGTTCATCACTCTCAAGAGAACCATACTTTTTTCTAAAGACTTTGTCTTACTAACGTTGAGATCTTCCAGTAGTAAAACATGACATCTGTTGTATATTGTTTCATTCTTACAGCACAATCAATGCTCTAATCTGTTATGGTACTTTCAGATTAGTGTTATTATTTTCAGAATAAGCAAATAGTAAAAATGGAGAGGAAATGGAAGAAGGGAAGTGTTCCACAGAGAGAAACATTTCGCAAACAGCAGTGGATCATCCAAGCATGCTCTCTGCTGTGCTTCAGGAAAACAAGTCATTTACCAGATGTTTCAAATTGTGTGTAAAATATAAAAGAGCATATTGGGGGAACTGTATTTAATGCTAGAATACTCTGTCTATTGTGAGAATACTAAATGTGAAACATGAGCTAGCTTAAAAATATTAAAATGCATCCTTTTACCTTTTTACCTTTGCCATATATAGCTATATCTTTCTCAAATTATTCTTTTTGCTTTTGGGATCTGAGGAGATTTTTAGGTTTGCTACATTTTTCTATCTGTCAAAAATAAGCTGATTCCCCTTTTTCTTTTTACTTTCTCTTTCTATTCACTTTTATTATTTCTTTTTTTTTTTTCCTATGATGACTCTTCTAAGCCAGACAGAGATGTGGACACATACAATAAATACTTGGGTAAATGTCCAAAGACAGAGATCTTCTACTATTCCAGTGTTGACAAGAGTCCAGACTGTGGAGATTGTGCTTGCTACACTGAGTCTGCTGGAAGCAAGACAGCAAAAGTGTATTTTAAGATAGGCCAATCCAAGAAATTTGGTTTTTAGCAACTCCTCATTACTACAAGAGGGGAGAAATACGGGTCACTATGAAAACTGCCGAAGAAGTAGGAACGTTATGTCGTCCAGTGTAGATTATTACCTGGGGAATTGCCTTTTTTGTCTACAATAACTGAATGCAAAATTTTTGGTATCCAGGCTTGGTTGAAACAGAGGTTTCAGCCCTGTGCACACCTAGCCTACAGCACCACTGACCACGCTTCCCAACTAACAAGCAAGTTTAGCAGTGCACAGCAAAACCCCCAAAGTCTGTTTTCATGTAGATTTGTGTCTTGAAAGTGACCTCTTGTATATTCTCTGACATTTGATAAAGACAGCTAGGAATTCATAGTGGTTTTCTGTATTTTATGCAGACTATAAGAGAGCGGAGAGCAGAGAAGAGACAAACGTTATCTTGCATCGCAAAGTGCTAACGGGATTGCATTAAGACATTCACCATGTTCTCTCTGACCAAAACATTAACCCCCACATGGGCATGGCAGGCATCTGCATGCAAAGGGGCTCAAAGCATGGTCTAGCACTCGTTCTCCACAGTCCTTGTAAAGTGACATTGCAGTGGTATCAGTATGCACATGCTGAAGAAAGGCTCTAAGACCGCTTTAGAGGTGTGCTGAAAGAGCTGTGCTGAAGCTGAGGAGAAAGACAGTTACAGTCCTGACCCACAAATGCTTCACCCTGCCTGGGAAAGACATAACTCCAGCTGAAAACGGAGGAGTAGAAAAGAGTGGTAGCAGGGCAGCTGGAGGCATTACCAAGTGTCTTCCAGTAACACTGTGCCAGCTGACTTCTTTTTTCTTAATCTTTTATAAGCCTTTCCTGAAAAGACATTACTCAAAATATGGCTAATGTGTGTTGAAGTAATAAACTTTTGGCTATATGACGGAAGTACAGCATTTGGGGTTTGTAAATTTTCAAGAACTGGCTGATTTGCATAGAAGCATTATTTCTTATAAGCAGAGCTGGCAATGCTGCCAATAGTTCCACTTGGCCAACAATTTCCCTTGTAAAATCCTGCTTCTGCTGGGGCAAATTATTTTTCAGTGCTCTGAAATTTCTTATGCCAGGCCTCTGTCTCAGGGTGAATACTTGCAGTTTTATTTTACAGTTATTGATGTGTTTTTTTAACATTTCTGCCAAAAAGAGAGTCATCTGTTCTCAAGATAATTGTGGCATGATGCTTTTTCCCATGTCCCTAAATTCTTACAAGTGTTCTACTGGGACAGGGCAAGATTGTCATGCTTTGTAGCAGCAACTTGGCTTCTGGATAGGGAGAGCTGTGCGCGTCTCTGCGGAAAAACCACTTTGCTCATGAAATTTTGCCCAAATGTGGTTAAATGCATAAGCCTTTGAAGCATCTCTCTTTTATGCTAATTTGAAACTCATTAGGGTTTCTTGGCGAAAACTCTGACGCTCCATCTCCATTGGGCTCAGAGGTTCAGAGTTGAGTGCCACATTGCATCCAGCAGTTTTCAGGGTTGATGCAGCAGCAGAGCCAGGGCTGGAACAGCCAGTGGCTCTCCTGGGTCTCACAATCCCTCTGTCAGCCCTGGGACCATCTGGCCTCAGCATGTCAAACACAAGCATGGGCTGGGTCACTGAGTCCTGGGGAAGAAAAGGGATGGAGCCAGTTTGACTAGTGGAGGAGATTTCTGTAGCTCTCATCTGGGATGTTCTACTTTTTCTGACTCAAACCAAAACCTGGAGGCTTTGAAAAGCTCTGGAATTTAAGAAAAGCTCTAGAATTTAAGAAAATGAGGATAAAACCATCAATTTCTCAAACTCCTCTGCAAAGACTGGATTTAAAGCCTGGGCTCTGAAAGTGCCCAGGTTTAGAATGGCTCAGTTATGGACCCAGAAATTAAGCGAGTTGCTTAAACTCATGTCAGTTACCCCCTGCCTGCTGCAGAAAGGTTGTATATTTTTTTCTAATTTCAAGTGCTGGAAGGATAGTTTTACAATGCTTTCAATCTAATCAGTTCAGTAAATCAGTAAATTTGATTATAGTTATCATAGTTGCAAGGCAAACTTTACAAGAGAAACTTTCTTGCTCTTTGAGGTTATAAAGGACCCATGTGGCTCTAGAGAGAAGGACAAAAGTAAGAATACTCAAGGCAGTGATTCATGTCTACAAAGATGCTAATAAATTCTTGCGGGGTTGTTGAAGACCACTGCCCTCACTCAGGTATGGCAAGGGGAGAAAATTATCTCTCTGAGGTAAATATAAATCACTGAAGAGAGAGCAGACTGAATCCAAATGTTTTCCAATGTGCTTCAAAGAAATACCTCAGAAAACATGTCTAATCAATCTGTCTCATTACATTGGGGAGAAGTAAGTCATACATTCAGAGATGTTCATAGGCCTGATGGAGAATTTGTCCAATCTGACAATTTACCACAGATTAATACACATGGTCCTTGTGGTCCCAAAAGAACCCAATGATTCATGTCTGAAGTACTTGTTACACGTGAAATATGTGCAGTGGTACTTCTCCTAGCAAATGGCAAATACGTGAGAAGATAGAGTCCAATTGTTTTCGGAAAGGAACTCAGATTAACTTAATATCTGTGTTATTGTTTTGGTTTTTTTTAAAGGAAAGCAAGAAGGCCACCATGTTACAAGGCTTTTGGGGAAGAAAAACTAAAGGGAACTGCTGGAATGGTTAGCAGCAACAGGACTTGGGCTGTCAGAAAACCCATGGTGTTTGCCTGCGGCCCGTTCTGCTGTTCACCTTGGACAGTGCCACCATGTGCCCTGTGACCTTTCCCATTCTCCTAGGCAACATCAATCCTGGTGAGAAATGGGTGTAAATCAGTGCCCTCTGAAAGAAAATAATGGAAGAAAACAGGCTTCAGGCACAAATTAGTTTTAATTTAGCCGTTGTAACCCATTGTTTCAGAGAACATGGGAACTGCTGTGTTACAGGGAGACCTGATCTATTCTGATCACAGCCTGACTGTATAACTCACACTGATAAATAGCTTCTTTTATACTAAACATCTGTGGGAAAGGCTGCTTCCCATGCTGGCCACATGCCTGCTAAATAAAACCCAGAGGAAATTGGCCAGGCAGTTCTGCATGCCATTGTGAGAGAGGTTAAGGTTCAGCAATGACCTCTGGTCCCTTACCCCTTGAACTGATGGGGCTAGATGCACCATGAAGTTGGCATGCAAAGTCTTTGCTTCGCTATAGGACTGCCTTGACCAGTTTGGTTATTCTTTAAAGGGATTAGCTATCACAACTTTAGAAATGTGTTTCAGGTGGCCAGAGTCCTGCTTTTCCTACCCCATCAAAAACAGAGATTGCAAAAATTCCAAGTAAAAAAAAAAAACAACATTTAAAATGCTGAAATGCAGAAGCTAGCTTGAAATATTTTTTCAAGCTGGTTGATTTATGAAAGGGCGTTTTATTAATAGTGACTTACCAGTTACATAATTGGTTGCATGCAGAAATCTGTAAAATTATAAGCCAATAATCTTTTTAAATAAATTTATTCATCCCCATAAAATAACCAATGATCAGCTGTGAAGCAAATACTAACTATGCTCTAAAGACAGATTCCAGTGATGAATGATCCAATTAACCAGACTGCAGAATTCTTTTAAAACCCCTTTTTCACTCTTGGTGAAGTATCTTGGTGCTTTCACATCGTGTCCTATAACAAACCTATCAAAGGGACTGACTGCAAATAGAAAAGTCACATTGCAGTATGATTTTGCAGTTCAGTGTTTGATGGCAGAGAACAATGTGTGCTCAGACACATTCAGCGTACCAGGAAGGATAGAAAGAATCTCAAAGAAGGAAAGAAGAACTGTTGTGAACTTAGTGGCAACTCAGGCCTGTGATTCTTTAAGTGCTTTGGGACCCATTTACAGAGTCACAAAATTGCCTAGACTGGAAAGGACCTTTAAGATCATCAAGTCCAATCATTAACCTAACACTGACAAGTCCTCGACTAAACCATATCCCTAAGCACCACGTTTCCACGACTCTTAAATACCTCCAGGGATGGGGACACTACCACTGCCCTGGGCAACCTGTTCCAATGCCTGACAACCCTTTCAGTAAATAAACTCTTCCTAATATCTTATCTATTTTTTACCTTTTATACATTATTACCCTATTTATTATCTTCATATACACAAGTAAATCCATTGAAGACAAATATGCAATAGCTGAAGCTAAGCTTTTATATACATTTTGAGATGATTTGGTGTATATCTCTATGTGGTTACTCCCGAAGTTGGGTACTTGGAAGTGGGAAGTGTTTCATTCAACTTGAAAGATGTAAATCAAATTTAACAGCTTATGGATCTTCAAAGAAAGGAGGTCAAAAATTGAGGAAGGGAGCATCTTGTTTAAACAAGGCAGAGATTTGCTTTGCCTGCCCTTGTGTAAATTTTCCTTAATGCTTGATATTAGCAAATTGGCTTTCCTGCAGAGAAGTGCAAAGAAACAGAAAATTTTGAAGAGGTTATTTATGGAAAGTAAATATTGAAATCCTTAGCACGAGAGCTTGATGAGATGCCTGACTTTAAATGTCACTCAGGTCTTAAAAGAAACGAAAAAGGCTGCTTTATATGTCAGCCTAAATACAGACCAAAGAGGGTTAAGGATACCAAACACTTATTAGTCATTGCAAGTAACCTAGTAAGAACTGTTTGCTTATGCATAATTGGTGATCCAAGTTTACCTATATATGTAAAAAGTGATACCATTCTAGGCAAAAAAACTCAAGCAGTTGCGGATCATCACTTGTTGAGTTGTAAGTGTAGTGCTTCATTCAGCAACGCTATCCCATTCATAAGACATCAGAGAATATATAGAAATGGAAGTTCCCATGTCCTTCTCCGCTTGTCCTTGGTTTTGTGGGTATTAGTCAGACCTTAAACAATGTTTGTGTTTTTCATCAAAGATAAGCTCTGAGGCAAACAGGAAGAGGGTGTAGTAAAAAGTGAACATAAACCATATACTAGAGCTGCTGGCATCCAGAGACTTTATCAGCCTTTTTGGTTTTTATTTTGTCTGTATTTGCAATATACCTTTCTATTGTTTTTTCTTTCATTGCTGGCTCTTGGCACTAGTCAATACTATATAACACAGGCTATCTTCATGTTCAGACTGAAAACTGTTATGCTGCAATTCTTTTGCTTGCATGTCCTTTATGAATTTGCACAGTTTGTGTCAGATACAGTCGATTTCCAAGTGCTGGCTGCAGAACAACTGTCACGAGGAAAACTCAAGACTTTCTCTACATTTATCCCGCCAAATAGCAACAAAATTTTTCCCCTATATGTGTTTCATGTACATTCTTAGACTAAAAGAGCTCTACAGTTAACATGTGTGATCTGATGATTTGAAAGCAAATCAACTGATAGAAAAGCAACAATGTCAACTTCAAAAAAAGTCACTGATGTGCAGAAGCATTCACTGAATGCCTGAGCAAGGCAGCCTTTAACTGTGGCTTTCTCATAGAGAATATGGATACTGTAGAATAGATCAAATCCTCCCAGAGGCTAGAAATATTTCAGCCCTCTGAAGAAATCGCTTGGGTAATAGAGACATTCAGCACTTTGCCATCTCTTAATTTGTCTCTAATTTTGGCTCACCCTATTTCTCTGAACAAAACTATGCAGTGTCCTGGAAGCTTTTTGATTTAGATGCAAGGCAGGCTCTGTCTCAGTCTCTTTCTCCAAAGACGAAGCATTATCAGTAATACTTTTTTTGCCTGTCTTGTTTGTTCAGACTTAGAATTTATTCTCGGCTTTGTTTTGTAGTGTGTTTAGCACAGTAGTTCCCCAGGCTCAGCTGAAGCCAGCATATAGCACTGTCACATCAACAGAGTCCTACTCCTTGATCTCCATAGTGCAATTATAAACAATCTGCTTTAAGAAGCACTGCCACTTGATTAAGTTACTAGCATCTCAAAAATCCTATTAGAAAGTTGCCCAAAATCTACTGCCTGCCTTAGTTGGCTGAAAGCTGTTTTCCTGTCCAGTTTTGCATACGCCCTTTTCACCTCAGTGGGAATTCCACTCTGTGACAAATTGCACTCAGAGACGTGTGGAATGATTTACCTTGGTTTTGTTGTGCTGAAGATGATTTTGCTCTCAAGGTCGTGAGATATTTGCAGGGCAACAGAGCCACGCTAGTGTAAGTCCTGAGGTCAGACCTTGCATTACCCTTCATTTTCCAGCAGATGCTTTGTTGTTTTCTTGAGGTTGCTGCTACCACTTTAAAAACAAGCATCCCAGGAATTTTCTTTTGAAACAGGCTTTCCCTCTCCAAATCCAATTACTCTATTTCAGCTGGGTCATTTTCAAACTCTGTGCATTTTTTGTTTGAGTTTTTTGTTTGGGTTTTTTGTTTTTACTGAATTTATTAGAAAACGTGGCCCTGCTGTGGGGAAAGCAAGGGGAGTTTTCACCATGCTGACTCATGGCTCTGCTCCAGCGACCCTCTGGCTCAGGAGTCTGGTGGGCAGAGGAGACAGAGGCAGCCCCATAGGGGCCAAGAGAAGGCGCCGGCTCCCCTCAGCCAGCCAAGGGCTGTCCAACTCAGCCCATGCAGGATGAAGAGCAAGCTGGGCAGGCTTTGGCCACCCAGGGATGGAGAGCAGAGGCAACACCCAGGAAATCCACCACCTCTATCAAGCAGAGCCGGGCTCAGAATTGCATGGTGCGTGGCTGCATAACCCACTGGGCTGCCTCCAGAGGTGCAGAGAGGTAGAGACAACCCTGAGCTGCTGGATTCACCACCCGTGACTCTGGCAGCCCCTGAGCCCAGGTTGTGCCCTGCATAGAGATAACAGGGCATGGACTCAACAGGACGGATGTGGGTGGAACTGCAGGAAAAATGAAAAGGATGGAGGATGTGGAAGTGGGAAACCAAACTTAATCATTCATGTTAGCTTAGATAATGGAGTACGTTTCAGTTTAGCAACAGGAGCAAAAATTCAACACATCAAATGCCTCAGTAATATTGCTACTACCCCACTGTCTGAACTTTAAGTTAGCAAAAACAATTTGGACTTAAGGTTGACAACTAGTATTGCCCTTTGATCATCTTTGCATCGCTTTTCAGTAGAGGGCACAGTGTCAGCACAGAAACCCTGGTGTCACATATGCTATGAAATGTGTCCCACATGCACTGACTCTATAGCATGACTGTAAAATGGCACACCTGCCTGCTCGAGGTGCATGAAGCCATCAGAACTGTCACCAGCATTTGATAAGAAATCATTTCATCTTAAAAGGAATAAACATAGAAGACTTTATTAACTAAAACACCACAACCCTCTGGAGCACTTCCATACAATTATCTCCACTAGCAATGTTACTCTCAAGTGTTAATTAGCATTGGTGGTGTAGCCACGTATAAAGACCCTCTTGCTATAGACAGTGAATGAGGACAATTAGGAACCATGTTGCCTTCTTCAGAAAAATGGACATCTGTTCTTAGAAGACATCAGGAAATTTTCTAATATGGTAGAATTAAATGTATTCCCTAGCTTCAAAGTAACAATATAGTCTTGTGCAATTTGTATTTTTGCTATCTGCAGAATGCTGTTATCTGGGTTTGAATGGGGATTATTTAACATGGATTTTATCTTTTTAATGAAACTCTTAAGTTTTTCTTTCAAAGACTTCTCACTCTTTCTTAATTTAGTGCCCTGGGCAACCACAGTGGATGTTGCTATGGTGCTTCCTGCCACTGGGTGTGGAGTCCTTGCCTAGCTCCCTGAGAGCTCCAAGCTACGATGGCTCTGCACGGGCTGAGATACCCGTGAGCCTTTCAGTAAGCCTGGAGGCACCAGCTGGTTCCTGCAGGCCATGTAAATTGGGAGGATGAAATTGCTCTACTTAAGTGTCTTCTTGTGGGAGCGCTCAGCAAATGACTCCTTGTGTAACATTTTGCATTGCACCAGGGCTTTGCAGCCAGCGCTGCACTGCTCGGCAGAAACAAAGAAACAGATCAAGTAGGGAGGCTTTCAGAACCGAAACACACATTTATTTCTGTTGTGAAATCCCTTATAAATTTCCTTAACAGTTGTGCCACACACAGTGAGGGAGGGTGAAGACGTCTGTTTCTGACAGCTATCACTGGTTCTTGCTTCACCACAGTGTTTTATCTCTACAGCTGGAAAGAGGCTCCAAGTTTATAAAATGTCTGAATCTGGGTCAGGAAATATTTCGGCTTATTGCAAACTGATTTCCCCATCTGATGTATGCTGGAGGTGTTGAGAGCAAGATGTTGCCGCACAGTTGCTGAGTCGTTGCTCTCCCTTCTGATAATGAGCTGTTTGAAGGCCAAGAAGACAACTCTGGAGCAGAAGTGTCAGGCAGGCAAGCAGCCTGCTCTGTTAACTCGTACTTCCCTGTGCTCCTGCTGTCATCTAAGCATCTGACCTGCAGGAAAAGAACACACCTCATAAACTCGTGTATCGAAATGGGCACCCGCCAGCACACAGGAGGGGAGAGCGACATGCAAGACACTGGGCATGTGACTAATCCATCAGTTGTGGGTAGGGTTTCCTGGTGTCCCATTTCACCGGTCCCTTTTCTTCCTCTCATACTACCACATGGCAGCTTGGTAAGATCCTCTCCCCAGTAATGCTGATTCTTACACCACAGAGAGATGGATTTGACCTGACCCCTTGCAAATCCTGAAACATGGTGTTTTAAATAGGCCCAGCTGGGGATTGAGATGGTGGGAAGCAGATATTATGGGCTCAGCTTCAGCTAGCATGTGTCTTAGAAACACCTTTCAGGTCATAAGCTCTGTCCTTACAGGGTCTAGCACTCTCTTTACTGGGGAAGATGCTCACAGTTTCAACCTCTGAGCTGTGGGGAATAGTCCCTGGCAGTTTCTCCTGCTATTTTCCCAGAGAAAACCATGAGGCAGTTTAGTATCTGTGTTCCTGAGCATTTAATCCCATCTGGACCTCAGTTAGATTGAGGAAGAAGAGTTAGCAGTCCAGGAGGAGTGAAGTTTGCCTCTTCTACTACACTGCCAATGTTTTAGGTTAGTGTTGGGCTTAACAGAGCCATCCTCGATTCTGTACCATGGAAGCAGATGCTACCACATACAGCACTCACAGTTTCCCCATCCCTGTTGTCCTCTGGGACTTGTTCTCACTGTCCCCATCAGTATGTGCTGCTTCCCATCCTAGAGGCAGCTGTATTTCACTACTGAGTGAGCTGCATGTTTTTATTTCAGTTCATTTTGTACAGCATTTATCTCTTGAGATTAAAAATACACCAGAAATCACGATTCGTAATGTTGTTGTGATTGTTTTCCTTTTTATAAATTGCAAACAGTAAATCACTTAGTCTCATTTAATAAATCATGTCATCTAAGCATATATTTTGTTTATGCTGTTTCTTAGTTCACCTTGGCTCGTTTTGATTCCAATCATACGAAAATGCTCAAAATCATATACTGGCTTGAAAATAGGACACTTTTCAAAAGGAAAATTTTATTGCTGAGTCTAACAAGAAATACTGCTGCATGTGAGTGTTTGGTTGCACATATATTAGAACATCACGTCCAAACAGATATTTTGAACATAAGGGAGTTGAGAGTTGAAGTCTAAAAAATCTTTAACATTTTTATTATTATTTGTAAAGCCAAATTATCTTTTTAAAAGCTGTGGCATGGAAATGCAAGGAATCTGGGGTTTTCCCTCTTCCTTTTATTTCCCCCCGCTCTCTGACATGGTCACATGAAACCTGACTTTGGCTCAGTCCCCTTTGCTGGTCTAACAAGGTTAAAATATAACACAGGTTATCGGTGCAAGCAAGAAAGCTGTGCCTCAGAACAGTCAAAAGACAGTTTGGATGCTCTCTGGAATATGGAAAACTCAGATGAGGTAAATGTGAGAAGGACATTTGAGCCCAAACTTGCCAGCTGCCCTGCTTTATGTTGGGCGGATTGGCTGCTGTTTTGTGAATGGAACGTGAACCGTGTGCATGTGTCCGTGTGCCTGTGTCAAGGGTTTTTGTTTATGAGCTCGGTCACTGTTTCCATTTCAGAAGAAATAAGATAAATCCTTTTGACATTCCAGCTCTTTCTCTTCTTGGCTGTAACTCATGGTGAATACTTCAGATTTGGCAAAGAGTTTTGTCTGCCCTAAAACTACATTTCTCGACAGATAAATTATTTGCGGGTAGAAGTTTGACAACGGTAGTCAGGACTGCAAAGGGTTTTACACATTTCAAACCTGAAGAAGAGCCGGTGTGGGTTTTTTTCCAGCTCTCTATTGTTCTAGTAAAAGATACGGCCTCTCTCAACAAGCCTTTCCTACCATCATAGATCAGCACGGTTCTGTGTCCGCATTTAAGTACTACTACGTATGCCTTAACTTCTGTAATGTGACTTGAAAATGTTTATCACATGCTTTGCTTCAGCATTTTAGAAGAGTGGAAATTTTTTTTTAAGATTTAAGGAATAAATAGATGATAGTTTATTACCATCATCTGTTAGCCTCGGTAAGCAAATAGATCTTGAAAAATCATTCCTCTAGATGTAGACACATTTTATGGTTTTCTGCATGCTTCAGAAAGTTAATGTGAGACTTGCTCTTTGCATCATTAACAAGTCATGGCAGGACCATCCACTTGCCACTGTTAAAATGTTCTGCTTTGGGCAGCAAATTCTTCATGGAGGTACACAACAAGGGGAACGGATCTGTTACCAATTTCTCATACTTTTTTTACTCTTCTGCCTTTTGGGAATTCTTATCTCAGTCTTTATCCCTTGGCAGATGCTTCCATTCTCCATGAGGGGGAAGACGTTGCACACGTGATAGGAGTAAGCTTTCGAATGGGAAGCTTGTTAGTTACACAAAGCTGAGGAATTTATGGAGAACAAGTTCTGCGTTATCTGAGAAAAGCCAGAGGTCCACTAGTCTCTGCCAAACCATGTCATGTAGTAGGCACTAGGATAGGAATGTGATGGAAGCAACAGAGCACCCAGAGACATATCTTTCATGGATTTAAAAGGAATGTTCTGCATTGTCACTTCTCGTTTTAATTGTGACAGACCCATGTCTGGTTTGCTGTAAGCTGGATGAAGCTAGCTGCAGAGTTTTCAAAAGGAAGACCACTACAAGCCTGTTTGTGAAAGAAAGCAGAGCTGGAAGATAAGAAAAAATGAGAAAGTAAAAAGCTGAAGTTCTGACTCCTTGGATCTATTGAGAAATACCTACAGACGCAATCCATTTTCATTCGCTGTTTCTTTTCCTTTCTCCTGCAATAACAGGCTTCTTCCAGAACTGCCAGTTTGCTAAGATTGTACCCAGGGGTTTCTTCCGCTGTTGCCTGAGAAACCTGGGCTCAACAGTAGCAGAAACTCTTAAAGGAAAGTAGGTGCAGGTCCCTAATTAGGTTGTCTGAGGTTTGAGTTGTCAGTTTGGTGGTGGGCTTTTTTTGTTGCTTTAAGTGGATCTTAGAAGAATTGCAAATTTTACAGTGAGGGCCTTGAGAAATATCTTCATCTGAAAGGAAAAAATGCATCTGTAGAAATCTGACCAGTCTCTATTAAACTTCTCTTTACAGCTATTTACCTGCAGCCAATAACAACATTGCGTATATTATTTTGGATGTGAATAGCAAGAGCTCTGAAAGAGCAGAACAGGACATTGAAACAGCATGGAATTTTTGGAGGGGGGGAGGTTGGCTGGTGTTTTTTTTTTACTGGGAATAAATAAAAATTGACTCTTTGAGCAGATACTCTGTGTTCTTAATTTTGTAGATGTAGATACTTACACACCAAAGAAAACCACAGTCAACCCTGCTCTCTTTTCGAGAGAGAAAGAGGGAAAAAAGAACAAGGGCTTTACCACGGCATGATGGCAGTACCTGTTATCTCAGTTCTTTTGCTCAGTCATGTTTGCTGGCCACGTGACTGGGCAGTGAGCAGCAAGGGAGGCAGCAAGACCTTTAGTACAGAAAAGCCCACCTGGCATAAAGTAATTTACTCACTAACTAATGGAAACTGTGGCATGAGTTGTTCACCCAGGTCAGGCCGATGAAATGTCTAGGAATTGTAGATGAGCAGCTGCAAGTCCCTGAAGTCATAGGTGGCTCTTCGTTCAGTTGTGAGACAAGGAACAAATGCTTTGACTTTTCTTTCTGGCTCCAAAGTACTTCTCAGAAAAAGTGTAAACAAACTGCTCAAAAATTAGATTGCACAGGGATACAGGCGATTTTTTTTTTAATTAATTCGGATTAATTTTCAGACCAAGTGTGATTTATCACTCACAATGAACTCCAGTGAAACTGAAGTGTCTTGAGCTCATTACTCAAAAGCAGGTTGAACAAATTTGAAAATGTTAGTTGGTTTCCCCTCAGTAGCAAAACCCTCCCTAACTAATCACTCAACGCGCAGCACGGCCATATTTAGCTGTTAATGTATAACACCGAATTGAGCAGTGCCTCGGTCTCGGGTGCAGTTAGTAATAACAGTCCTTCGGTGGAGAGGCTTGCAGGTTCTGAAAGGGTCATCTGGGCTTTCTGAGGCAGCATTATCTGCTGTAGCCAAGTAGGAGGTTTGTCAGACTAATCACTACCAGTGATGGATGCTCTTTCTCTGCAGCTATTTTTAGCAAAATAATCTGAATACAGGATATTTGGTAAACATCAGCATCCGATGTTTATTTTATCAAAATAAAAGCTTCTGCATGATTTGTAAAACTGTAAATAAAGCAAAAAGATTCTCTGCATTGAATTTTGATTCATTATTTGCCTGAATGACTGCACAAACAGCAGAAAACCCCTGGCCATGAATATGAAGCACAGTGATAAGAAAGATGTTCTATTATTTTCTGCTCATTGGCATCCAATTGCTGAGCTGGTTGCTCTTCAGCCTCTATTTGAGGTAGCTGCATAGGAAGTTAATGGTAGCAGAATGACTTTAAAATCAAATATGAAAAAAAAATGCTTTGCTTGCAAGGTGGACCTCTAGATTTTCCTGGTTAATTTTCATCTAGGCCCCTCAAATTGCTAGCTAGTTGTGTATGTTGAAATATCTGGTCACAATTAGAGTCATAGAATCATTTGGATTGGAAAAGACCTTTAGATCATCAAGTCCAACTGTTAACCCAGTACTGTCAAGCCCACCACTAAACCATGTCCCTCAGCACCACATCTATGAGTATTTTAAATACATCCAGGGATGGGGACTCCACCACTTCCCTGGGCAGCCTGTTCCAGTGCTACAGCACCCTTTCGGCAAAGAAGTATTTGCTAATATCCAATCTAAACTTCCCTTGGTGCAATTTGAGGCCATTTTCTATTGTCCTATTGGTTGTTACTTGGGAGAAGAGAAAGATCCCCACCTTGCTACAACCTCCCTTCAGGGAATTATCAAGAGCAAGGTCTTCCCTGAGCCTCCTTTTCTCCAGGCCAAACCTCAGTTCCCTCAGTCACGCCTCACAAGACTTTTTCTCTAGAACCCTCACCACATGCATTGACCTTCTTTGGGCATGCTCCAGCATGTTTTCGATGTTTTCCTTGTAGTGAAGGGCCCAAAACTGAACCCAGTACTCAAGGTGCAGCCTCACCAGTGCAGAGTGCAGGGGAACGATCACTTCCCTACTCCTGCTGGCCACACTATTGCTGATACAAAGCAGGATGCTATTGGCCTTCTTGGCCACCTGGGCACACTGCTGGCTCATGTTCAGCCACGAACCTCACCCACTGCATTCTGCTATTTTGACTTAGCACCAGTAAAATACATCAGTGCAATCTCTGCAGGGCAAAGAGCAGCAAAGGGAAGTCCAGAGGAGTGCTCAGGACAGACGGGCAGCGCACAGGTAACAGATCCTAGCCCAAGGCATCTATCTATGCACCACGCACAGCGCTTGCCAAAACGGGCCCAGCTGGCTTCCAGTCAAGGGCGGCTGCAAACGGCTGGGATCCACGTAGCTGTGGGGAAACACATCGTGGAAGGACACAGGCGCACACGCAGAGCTCCAGCGGTGACGCCTTCTTTGATCTATAGAATCCAATGCCTATTACGGCAAACTGAATCCACTCGTCTATCTAATTATACCCAGTACCAGTTTAACTGATCGTGAGAAATATATGAACAAAACATTTATACGCACAGAAGACACTTTTAAGTAACCGCTTCAGCTGAAGAATCTGACTTTTTAANGCCGCCGCCGCCGAGGCCCCGCGTTTCCCGCCTTCCCAGCGCGTGAGCGCGCCTCTCCGCGTTGCCGGCCGCGGGATCTCTCGGGGTGGCGTGGAGGGTTGTGACGGGCGTGAATCTAAGCGCGAAAATGGAATTCGCGTCGTCTTCCGGNGCGCACACGCAGAGCTCCAGCGGTGACGCCTTCTTTGATCTATAGAATCCAATGCCTATTACGGCAAACTGAATCCACTCGTCTATCTAATTATACCCAGTACCAGTTTAACTGATCGTGAGAAATATATGAACAAAACATTTATACGCACAGAAGACACTTTTAAGTAACCGCTTCAGCTGAAGAATCTGACTTTTTAATTTGTGGGTTTTTTGTTTGTTTGTTTGTTTGTTTACCAGCGATGAAAGCGGACCTACAGCTCTTTTTCTCTTCCAAAAGGAAGCTGCTGCAGGAGAAAGGCAGGAGCTCGGAGTTACGGCACCGACGCCCCACAAGCACCTTCCTCAGCACCCGGGTCGGCGAGTGAAATCCGTTAGTCAGAACAGCAGCCACGGCCGGGGCCCGGAACGGGCCGGGACACGCGGGGTCCCTGGAGGAGGCGAGCGCCCACCTCCCCCCC